>WOXC01007326.1:0-131267 GCA_011680675.1 Gymnobelideus leadbeateri | reverse complement strand
ATAAACTACTCTGTTGATAAATGGTGAGAGAATATGAATATTCATTATGAATATTCATTTCTCTGGTGAAGAAATAAAAACAATTTATAGTCATATGAAAAAATGCTCTAAATCATTATTGATTAGAGAAATGTAAATTAAAACAACCTTGAGAAATCATTTTATACCTATCAGATTGGTTAAGATTATTGAAGGGGAAAGTGACAAATATTGGAGGGGATATAGAAAAATTGGGACACTAACTCACTGTTGGTGAAACTGTGAATTGATACAAACACTTTGGAGAGCAATCTGGAATTATGTTCAAAGAGTTATTAAACTGCCTATACCTTTTGACCCAGCAACACCACTACTAAGTATGTTAAAGATGATTAGGGGAAAAGGAAAAAAATACGTGTTCTAAAATATTTATAGTAACTTTATTTGTGGTGGCAAAGAACTGGAAATTGTGGGGATGCCCATCAGTTGGGGAATGACTGAACAAGTTGTGGTATATGATTGTGATGGAATACTACTATGCTATAAGAAATGATGAGCTTAGAAAAAATAACAACATTCATCAGGAAGAACAAAAGGTCCAGAATACCAAGGGAAATAATGAAAAGAAATGCAAGAGGAGGTGGTCTAGACGTACCAGATTTAAAGCTGTATTACAAAGCAATAATCATCACAACTACTTGGTACTGGTTAAGAAATAGAGTGGTAGATCTGCAGACTAGGTTAGGTACACAAGACACAGCAGTTGATGGCTATAGTAATCTACTGTTTGATAAACCCAAAGACTCCAGCTTCAGGAATAAGAACTCATTATTTACAAAGACTATTGGTAAAACTGGAAAATGGTAAGGCAGAAACCAGGCATAGACCAACATCTTACACCACATTCCAAGAAGAGGTCAAAATGCATACATGGTTTAGACATAAAGAGAGAGACGATAAGCAAATTACATGAGCAAAGGATAGTTTGCTTGCCAGATCAATGGAGAATGGAAGAATTTATGACCAAACAAGTTACAGAGAACATTATGAAATGAAAAATGGGTAATTTTGATTACATTAAATTAAAAAGGTTTTGCACAAAGAAAGCCAATGCAATTGACATAATAAGGGAAGCAGAAAGTTGGAAAACAATTTTTACAGACCGTGACTCTGATAAAGGTCTCGTTTCTAAAATATATAGAGAATTGAGTCAAATTTATGAGAATACAGGTGATTCCTCAATTGACAGGAAATTTTCAGAGGAAGATATAAAAGTTATCTATAGTCATATAAAAATGCTCTAAATCACTATTGATAAGGGAAATGCAAATTGAAACAGCTCTGAGGTACGACATCACACCTATCAGATTGAGTAACATGACAAAACAGAGAACCCAGCTAAATTTTGGAGAAAATGTGGGAAAATTGGAACACTAATGCATTGTTGGTGGAGTTTTGACCTGATCCAAGCATTCTGGAGAGCAATTTGGAACTATGTCCCAAGGACTACAAAACTGTGCATATCCTTTGATCCAGAAATAACATTACTAAGTCTATATCCCAAAGAGATCATAAAAAAGGAAAAGGAACCACATGTACAAAAATATTTATGGCAGCTCTTCTTGTGGTGGTGAAGAATTGGAAATTGAGGGTATGCCCATAAATTGAAGAATGGCTGAACAAGCTATGCAATAGAATACTATTGGTCCATAAGAAATGATGAACAGGTAGACCAGAAAAACCTGAAAAGACTTAGATTTACTGATGCTGAGTGAAGTGAGCAGATCCAGTAGAACATTGTACACACTAGCAGTAAAATTGTGCAATGACCAACTTTGTTAGACTTAGCTCTTCTTAGCAATGCAATGCAATGATCTAAGACAGTTCCAAAAGACTCATGATGGAGAATGCCTTCCACTTCCAGAGAAAGAACTAAGGAGTCTGAATACAGATTAAAGCATACTGTTTTCTCTTTTTTCTTTGTTTGTTGTTTTCTTTTTCATGGCTTTTCCCTTTTGTTCTGATTTTTCTTTCACAATATGACTAATATGGAAATATGCTTAATATGATTATACATATATAGCCTATATCAGATTGTGTGCTTTCTCAGGGAGGGGGAGGAAGGGGGAAAATTTAGAACTTATATTCTTATAAAACTAAATGTTGAAAACTAAAAATTAATCAAAAAAGAAAAATAATAAAATTAAATTTAAAAAAGAAATGATGAACTTGTCAATTATAGAAAAATATGCAAAGACTTATACTAAATAATGAAGAGCAAAATGAATAGAACCAAGAGAATGTTGTATACAGTGACAACAATTGTTTTAAAAACAACTCTGAGTGATTAATTTATTTTGACTATTGTAAATATCCAAATTAACCACCAGGGACCTGATAAACAGAAATTTGTATAGAATGGTTTTGAATATGTAGATAGACAGGCAGATACATACATACATACACATAATATGTATTCATGTCTAATGGTAGCTATGGAGGGGGGGAGACGGAAGAAAATAAAGGGAAAAGTTACATGATAACTTTAATATATATTAAAAATCAATAGCAAATTGTGCAACATAGATTTGCAGTTCCATGTGCAATCTTCTTTTTTCAATTCTGTGTTATGGAAATGCTTGTGTTATTTCATAAATCAAAAATAAAAATTGAAAAAAGAAAGATAGTCCCTGCCTTCAAGGAGCTAACAATCTAATGGGGAAGACAACACACAAAAGGGAGCTGGAAATGAGTGGCAACAGTGCTAGACACCAGGGGGTACCTCACTTGAGTTCAAACCAAGTAGAGCTGCATGAAGAAAGTGGAAAGTGAGCAGAAAAGTCTGGAGAAGCTTTTTAGATTGACTGCACAGCCAGAACTGGGAGGGCCTCCACAAGGCACTAGCAAGCAGAGGCTTGGTCATTTTTCTCTGGCTGCTCACTCTTGGGTTGATTCCTTTCCTGATGGAGTCTGGTGAGAAATGATGCTATTTCTTGGCCTTGAGCCTTCCCTTCAATGAGGTCAACATGTGACCCTATAAAATGTGACCCAGTCCTTTGCTTCTGCATCTGTTCTTTTCCATGGTAGGTGAAGGGATTAGAGACTACAACCTTGTGAGTTTCAAAAGTTCAGTAGAACCAACCTCCAAGGACCTAAGAGTAACCAGAGGTCAAGACTCTGGGAGTCACAATTCATTACAGATTTTGCAGAAGCCCAGCCTTGGTGCCACTGAATTTAGAGAGGGAGTTTTTGGCTGAGACAAGGGTTTATTCAGATTTGATGCTATATCTAGATGTGAACTTGGTCAAGCAATGTTATGAAGAAATTGTGCTAACTCCGAGCCTACTCTCCTCAGAGATCAAGGTAGTATAGGGGAGAGTGTGCCCCCCAGGTAGTGGAAGGACACTTTTGCCCTTTGATATATTTTCTAAGTTATGTTTTCTTTGTACAAGCTAATCCATCAAAGGTGGCTAAACCAAAATAGGGTAGTCACTGTAAGCTAACATTGGGGAACACAACTGGCAGGTCTTAATCCAATGGCCCTAGAAAGGTGACACTCCCCAAACCTCAAATATGGCCCTGGCTGTCTGAAGGGTCAGTACAGCTGGTCCAATTCTGAGTCAGCTAAACAGAGTATACTTGTGACAGATAGAACAGAAACCTTTCAAGCATTTTGGATCAAAAGACCAGAGCTGATCAGAAACTGAGTAGAATATAAACACAAAAGTCCAGAGAAACCTAGAAATATAAATTTATCTGAGCAATTAGAAGAAGTATGATGATGTATTGTTAATAACAATCTTATGGAGGAGAAGAAACAAGGATCCTTTCAGAATTTTAACCCTTCAAAAGGTATCAAGGGTGTTAAATAATATAAGGTTTGAAAGAGAGAAAAAGAAGGGTATGTAAAGAGAGGATATATTAGTATTTTTTAAAGGAAGGGAGAGAACTTGCTATTTCTCAGAATTGGGATGTGCCAGACAAATATATAATCATAGAGCAGGCATGGGGTGGCATCAGGTGAACCTCTTTCTTATCTGAAATGGACAAATAAGGGTTGAACTCATATACACAGAAACACTGGTGTAAAAAATACATCAAACTCAGCTGGGAAACAAGTGAGGGTAGGAAGGGTGGTGACTTTGAGGGAGAATAATATCTACCTTTTATATAGCTCTTTGAGGTTTGCCAAGCACTTTACAAATATTTGCTCAATTTTTCCTCACAACAACCCCAGAAGGCAGCTGCTCTTATTATGTCCATTTCCAGAAAAGAAAACTTAAGCAGAGAGATAAGTGATTTGCCCCACGTCACACAGCTTTCTGCTGCTGGATTTGAACTCAGGTCATCCTGACCCATGCCCAATGCTTCATCCTCTGAGAGTAAATAGTCCCTAGCAGAACAAACTTCCTGATCTTGAAAGATGAATTAAAAGAGGGAAGAGGGAAAGAAAAAGAAAAGAGCTAGGATCTAAGGGTCATCTAAGAGAGCCCCAGACAATTGGAGAATGGTTGAACCAACTGGAATGTATGGATTCGGTAGGATATTAACACAAGGCAAAGATGAAAGAGAAGATTTTATATAATCTTAGGCAGCGTGAATTAGTGCAGTGTGAAGAGAGCGAAACAAGAAGAATCATTCGTACAAGGAAAGCAATACTGGGGGAGTGGGGGTGGCGGGAAACAGTTTTGAAAGATTTAAGAACTTTGACCAATGCAATGATCAGCTAGGTCTTCAGAGCACCTACAATGAGTCCTGCTCCTTAACTCTCGACAGACAAGTTGATGGACTCTGGGTATAGAAACATAAATTCATGAATGTGATTTTTTTTTTGTTACAAAAGGTCCCCCCCTCAATTTCTCTCATTTGATTGGAGCAGGGAGGGTGGAAGAATCTTTAGCAATGGCAATACCCAAAAAACGATGGCCATTGTAAGCTTTTCTTTTTTAATGTAGAAAAGAAAACAGACGTTCAGAAGGAAGCACAGATGAGGGGGTAGTTTTGAAAAGGATGTGTAAAATTTATTACACGGAACATATCATTTGCATATGTAACATATTATAATTTATTGTATATTTTTAAAAGAAGCAAGTGGGGTTACATGGTCTCTCTGGTTTCTGCTGTGTACGTGGAAATGCCCTTTTTTAGTATTTAAGTATTGGAATAGAAATGAATTCAGAAAAAGGGAAGATGATCTTGCTTGCCTATAGTTTTATCTGTCGCACTCAGCACTGAGCCTCCCCTCTACTGAAAATCTCTGATTTACATTCCATCTATCTTTTGTTTGTGCATGGTTGTTTCCCACATTACACCGTGAGTTCCTTGGGAGCAACGCCTGTCTTTGGACACTTTTTTGTATCCCCAGTACTTAGCACAGTGCCTGACACATAGTAAGTGCTCAATAAATGCTTATTGGCTGACTTGAACATAGTAAGTGCTTCATGAGTGTTTTGGATTCACTGATTCATTTGATGCACCAGCTGCCTTCCCAGTTATTTCTCTGCCACCAATCAGGGTTTACAATCTCTTGATTGGGGCAGAGCCTGGACCCAGGAACAGCACCTCCATTTGTCCTCTTAGTGGAACATTCTCCCTTTCCAGCTTTCTTATGCCTTCATCCCTTTTACATACTCTGGGGCTTGGGGACACTGGCCTACTGGCTATTCCTTGCACAGGACCCTCAGTCTCTGCTCTCTGTCTCCAGACTAGCTGGCCACCATGCCTCTTCATCTCCATCTCTGAGCTCCATTGGCTTCCTTCAAATGTCAGCCAAATTCCCAGCTTCTAGAGGAAGCTTTTCAAAGTCCTCTTGATTGTAATGCTCTCCAGTTTCTCTTGCCTGTGTGTTTGTCCATGTGTTAGCAGGCTATCTTCCCTGCTTGACTCTGAGCTCCCTGACAGTGGGGAGCATTTGGAGCTTTTCTCTGTATCCCCTACACTTAACACCATGTATGGCACATAGTAGGTGTTTGGTGAATGCTTATTGATTGATTGACTTTACGCATTTTATCTCATGTGATCCTTACAACGTCTCCATGAGGTAGGTGCTACTATCCCAGTTTAACAGATGAAGAGTTAAATGACTTGCTCAGGGTCACACAGCTAATAAGTGTCTGAGGCAGGATTTGAACTCTGGCAGACCCCACTCCAAGTCCAATGGAATTCATCCACTGTTAACTAAGCTGCCTCAGTAGGCACAATAATGAGTTTAACATTTCTTACAGACAACTCATAAAAATAGTTTGGAAAGCAGCACCTAAAATTATGCACACACATGCATACAAGTATACACATACATATGTATGTATGTATATATATATGTGTGTGTGTGTGTGTGTGTGTGTGTGTATTTCACATTCTAGAGAACTGATATAATCACATAATATTCCATTTCATCCATTAACCTCAAGTCCCATTGGTTAATATATCAGCCTATTACCTGAATGAAACCTTTGCTATTACCATGCAGGTGGGCAAATTGCAGATGATAGAGGGAAATAGACCATGTCAGATATCCTCATTGATGTCTGGTGTGGGCAGCAGAAGGCGGCAAGTCCTGGCAGCTGAAGAAATCAATCACAAACTCAGCTGCTCTGGCACAGAGTCTCTCTAACCTCTCTTTCCAAAGAAAAGAGCTCTAGGCTCAACTCTCCTTGTGGAGGGTAGCGGATTCCTCAAAGTGGCCAATGAGGGAGAAAAAGGAAGATTTCTCTTTCTGGGGTGAGAATTCAGAAGCAGATCCCTTAGAGTAATGAATGAGTCCATCTCCTCCCCTAACCACGGACCTTCCTATTGGCATTGACTATTTCCCACATGAGATGCCAAAGCATCATGCTTATTCTATAAGGAAATAGATGAGTGCAATAATAATGATAAATGACATTTATGTAGCACTTTGACATTTTCAAAGGACTTTGTGTACTTTGTCTTATTTGACTCATAACAGCCCCGAGAGCTGGAGAAGGACTAGACACACTGTTATATCCATTTTACCAATAAGAAGCCTGAGGTTTAGGGAACCTGTTCAGAGTCACAGCTCGAAAGTACCAGAGATGGCACTGAAATCCAAGGCTTTCTGGCTGTCACTCTTGTACTCCATTCATTAGCATACTCTATCCACCCAAGGATGAGATTACAAGTCTTACAGTCCTATGGTCCCTTAGAAGAAGGGAGAACTCAAACTCCTCCCCATTGCCTTGAAATTTCAGGACCACAATTGATTTGGGGGCCAAACATCTGGTTTGGACTGCCCAGCTCTCCTGGCAATAGATAGCCTCTTCAGTGGCCTCCCTCCTTGGGCATGGTCTCATTGCCATGGGTCTGGGCCAGTGGCTTCAATGATTACATGAAGCTTTTCTATTAATTAATACTTGGCCAGAGATAACAGTGCCCATATTGCAGATCAGTCAGCGCAGGAGGAGGGAGAAGGAGCGAGGTAAGGAGAGTGATAGTGAAAAGCAGGGAAATGACACATAGAATCCACCAGCTTCTAGCAGACATACTAATTACAGGCCTTTGGGAATGGACACCTACTTCTGCCCTGCCCATAATGGGATGATTTAGGCTTTGTCTTATAAAAGTATTTGCTCCAACAGTTAGGACCCCAAGCATAACACACAACATCCTTTACCTTCTATCTGGCATATATGATCACCCAAGCCAACTTCAAAACCAAAGAACCCCAGAAAATCAGCCCAAATAACAAGTAACAAGTAACAAGCCCAGAACTCCTTCTCTGATATCCAGTGGCACTCCCTGGGGCCAAGTATTATTTCCCTTTGAGCTTTGCAGGCCTAGCACCTAGCACACTGCCTGAAATATAATAAAGAATGGTTAAATGGGTGGCTGGACTTCTCTTCTATGAGAAGAGCTAAGCTCAGTCTTGGGCCACCTTAAGAAGCAAAGCTTCCTTCAGGTGCTAAGATTCAGACAATCCCCCACCCTCCGCTCTGGCCAGGCCACATGCAAGGAAACATTCTGGGCACTGCAACTGAAGAAGAGCATGGAGAAGTTGATAAGTTTGTGCCATATGAAAAGTGGTGGAAGAAAGTGGGGTCCAAAAACCTGGAGAAGAGAAGACTCAGAAGAGAAATGCTAGAGCAAGGTTAACTATTCAAAGTGTTGCTTGTGGAAGAGGGATCAGACTTGCTCTTTTGGGCTCTGAAAGGCAAAACGTGGGTGTTGAAAAGAAGTGACATGGAGATGATGTCAAGAAAGAGACCTCAAAGATGGAAAGGACTGCCTCGTAGGGGAGGGGCAGCACCCCCACCCCTACTAGGAGTCAGGTGCATTGTCGTCGACATTACTGGGGGCCGTTAGGTTGGACTAGATGTCTGCCACCATCCAACGTCCTGTGATTCTAGGATTCTTTGCCTTCGTTCTGAACCATGGATATTTATAAGTGATCAGTATCTCTTAGAAACCAGGCAGCATGGTACTGTGGGAAGGTCATGAGCTTTGGAACCAGGTTCAGATCTCAGATATTAACTCTGTGATCTTGGATCTTCCATGGGGCTCAGTTTCCTTATCTGTAAGATGAGATGGTTGGATTTGATTTCCTCTGAAATGGCTCTGAGGTTTAGATCTAGGGTCCTATCATATTATGGGATTCAGTTTCTGACTTAACTCGTGTGGTTCATGCCAAGTAATCCCTTCCCAGAAATTCTCCATCCAATGTCTGCCCCTTCCTCTGACTGGTCAGCCCCTCCCTTAGCCTCCATTTTCAGGAAAGGGCCCAGGTCAGTTTTTCAACTTTCTTTTATGTGTTGTTTTCCACCACCAGAATCTAAGCCCCTTGAAGGCAGAGATTATCTTTCTTTCTGCTTTTGTTTGTATTCATGCCACTTAATACAGTGTTTGGTACACAGGTAAGAGCTTGATAAATGCTTGTTGATTTCTGGACTTGTTGACTTGGAGAGAAAGCTGGGTTTTTGAAAGCAAATTCTGATGGATCCTACCAATATCAAAAGGCTTTGACTTCTAGATTTGAAAGGACCAGCTGGACATCCTAGAAAGAACAATTTCACTTCTTCCTAAGTTTCCTGGCCACCAAATAATATAATAGACAACAAATTAATAAGGGCTTGATGGGTGACATCAGTTAGTCAACAAGGAAAGGCAGGCTTTCCTAAACTCTAGGCAAAGGAAGGCAGTTTTAGGAGGACTTGAAACTCCTTAAAGTTTCTTTTTTCCTCTTCTGTTGGACCATGAGTCTTGCCTATGTTCATATTTTAAGGCAGCCTATTATTGTATCTATTTTCCTTTTAAGTCACTGAATGGAGATAGTAATGCCCTCATGGAATTAAAATCATCTGAAGAAATATTTTGGGTTATGTCAACTCACAGAGTGACTGTTCCCATCATCTGATAATGGCTAATAACAGGCATCCCACTAATGGAACTATTCAGGCAATTAAAAAAGATACTGATTGCTTGCCTCA
Source organism: Gymnobelideus leadbeateri (assembly GCA_011680675.1). Lineage (NCBI taxonomy): Eukaryota > Metazoa > Chordata > Mammalia > Diprotodontia > Petauridae > Gymnobelideus > Gymnobelideus leadbeateri. The sequence goes on along the minus strand of WOXC01007326.1, from coordinate 121,848 downwards.
GAATATCCCCCCAGTGCCAAGCTGTCTGTGGAGTAGGTGGGGAGAGGGAAGGAAGGTGTGATAATTAAAAGAATTGCTACTTAATAAGTCACAGGAGCCAATGTGTTAACTCGGCATGCTGGGACACTAGAGTGTTCCCAGCTGCTACAGAGAAAGGAGGAGGAGGATGCCGTTTGATCCCTGGCACCATGAGTGAGGACAAGGCGAAGCACAAATGTGCTAATAGTGAGTTTCCATGTCATAATGTGCCAGATGGAGGTGGTTACGTCCCTGATTGATTGCCTCCTGGGCGAGACAGGGGTTTTCCAGAAGGCTAATGTCTCAGAATTGGCAGGCAAACTCTGGGGACCAGCAGTTCTTGCCTCTGGTCAGCCCAGGCCCTCTTGGCCTTTGTGGAGTAGGGCATGAGGGCCCAAGGACTCAAAGCTGGGCTTGAATGGGACAGAAGTGGAGCTCAGCATGCCCATGTCAGGATGGAAGCTTGGGATTACCCAATAGCAATGGCTAGGGATCAAATCTTTGCTTGGGAGCAGAGCTGAGAAGGCTGAGACCGGCTCTCCTTGTGAACCAAAAAGAAAAAGGAAAAATAGGAAGGGACAGTAGGAGTGGGAAGGCTCTCCCTCCCAAAGTCCAAATTCCAGCACAAACCTGTTCACCATAATACTCCACCAGGACAGAAACAGAGCAGGGAAGCACTCAATGACCTTCCCTTTCCTTCCGCCTTCTACTGCATCCCACCCCCTCCCCCACCCCCCAGCCACCTTGCATTTCTCTTTCCTGATGGCTAGCTCTTGACTCCAATTCAACAGCATGGCCTGTGATGGCAGTGGCGGCGGCAGTGGCAGCCTCCTGGGAGGCAGTCCTCTGCCTGTCATCCAGCCACTGGGTCCTAATACAGGACAGAGACGAAGGCTTCATTACTGAACAATGGAGTTTGCTGCCAGAGCCCACGGATTTGAATAAACAACAAATAAGCAACAGCTGTTCCAGCATATGTGTACGGTGGAAAAAAAAAGTCACAAAATAAAAGAATTTGTAAATGCCAAAAGCAACACTAAACTAGGGCTGCTACTGTAGAGCGGGTTTTTAATTGCAACCGCAGCAAGCCAGGCTGTGGGTATTAGTCTCACATATGTCTTGCCGCTGCCAACCTGGGAGTATAGATGAATTTAATTAAATAAGGATTATCCCTGCTCCCCAGTACAATTACTTATTTATAACAATGATAAAATTGCCTAATTTTTTTTAAAAGGGGGGGTAATATTTGTAAAACAGCTTGGGGAACAAAATCTGCCTGTTTTCCTTGTAAGTCATTCAGGGCTATTTGGGGGTGGAGGGCACCCCTGCAAATGAAGTCTTTGCCTACCTCCCAGGAAAGAAAAAAAAAATCACCAAGCCCCGAAACAGCCTACCCTTGTCATAAAGCTTGCTGCAGTTAAACAGCCAGAGACGACATTAGAGAGAAATATAAAGAAGATACACGGCAGCCTGGGAATTGCTTTTCATGGGGAGTGGAGAAAATGAAGCAATCGGACTGGAATTGAGGGCAGACAACAGAGATTAGGGACAGGGCCTACGGGAAGGGAGCCATCATCTCCCTCCGTGCAGGGATCTGCTCCCTTTGGGCACCACTGGGCTTTCCGGTCCTCTTGCTAAGGGGAGTATTTTGGCCTTGACCACTCTTTCCTGGATCCAAGGAAAAGTCATTCAGATGAGAAAGCAGATTGGAGGGAAATACTTGGCACTAACCAGAAGAAAGAGAGATGTTCTGCCCTGGACAGCTTAAGCTAAGGCAGGCCAAGAGGATCGCTGACAGTCATCACAAAGGGCAAGGTTAGAAAAGTTCGGAAGCTAAAGCATCCCTTTGTCTCAGTTGAATCTGGGTCATCAACTAGATTTATTCCATGTAATCAGCAGCATTTATTAAGTACCTACTATGTCCTAGGTACTTGCTAAGTGCCTGGAATACTAGGGAAAAAAAAGAGGTCTCTGCCTTCAAGGAGCTTGTTAAATTCACTGGGGTACGTACAATATGTATACGATAAACAAAGATAAAATATATGCAAAATAAGTAATCTGCAAAAGAAAATGTTGGAGGGGAGATTCAAATCATTGAAGCTAACAACCTTGGGAGGGAGCCCTTGAACTCTCCTTTGAATGGAGCCAGTAATTACAAGGAGAGGTGGGTAAAAGTGAGCACATATTTATTAAGCACCTACTATGTGCTAAGTGTTTTACAAATATGATTTCATCTGAGGTGAAAGTGAGGAGGGAGGACACCCAGGCATGGGGTGGGAGGTGGCCTGGGCAAAAGTAAATAGGCAAGAGATGGAATGTCTTATACAGGGAGCAAAAAGTTGGCTGAGTTGGGTAAAAGGTAGAGGACACAAAGGGAAGGAATAAAAAGTAATCCTGGAAAGAAATATTGGAGTCAGATCAAAATGGACTTTAAAAGTCAAGAGGAAGAATCTCTACTTTATCCTAGAAGCAATGGGGAGTCACTGGAGCTGCTTCAGTGAGGGAGTGACATCCAATTCTGCTCACTTCACTTTGCATGAGTTCATATAAATCTTTCCAGGTGTTTCTGAAACAATCTTGCTCATCATTTCTTATAGCACAAAAATATTTAATCACATTCATATTCCACAGGTTGTTCAGCTATTCCCCAACTGACAGGAGTTCCCTGGGTTTCCAATTTTCTGTCACCATAAAAAGAGCTGCTATAAAGAATTTTGTATAAATAAGTCCTTTTCCCCTTGATCTCTTGAGAATATAGAACATAGTGATGTGGCTGGATCTAAGGGTATACATAGTTTTCTAGCTCTTTGGGCATAGTTCTAAATTACATTCCAGAATGGTTGGATTAGATCACAACTTCACCAACAGTGCATCAGTGTCCTCATTTTTCCACCCCACCAACATTTGCCATTTTCCTTTCTGTCATGTTAGATAATCTGATATATATGAGGGGGTGGAATAGTTTTAATGTTCATTTTTCTAATTATTAGTGATTTAGAGCATTTTATATGGCTGTTAATAGCTTTGATTTCTTCTGAAAACTGGCTCTTCATATCTTTTGACCATTTATCAGCCAGAAAACAAGTCTCTCAATGCAGGCCAGGATGACATATGACAGGCTGCCATATCACCTAAATGACACCTAGACAGCTTGCAGCCCACCAAAACTTCCAGATTTTCTTTTCTTTTTTTTCATTAAGGACAAACTGTTTCTATCCATCCTTCTCCCACTTTGTACCCATTAAATTGGTTTTTAAACCTTTTTTGAAGGGGGAAGGCAAGGCAATTGGGGTTAAGTGATTGCCCAAGGTCACACAATTAGTTAAGTGTCAAGTGTCTGAGGTTGGGTTTGAACTCAGATCCTCCTGACTTCAGGGCTGGTGCTTTCTTCACTGCACCAGCTAGCTTCCCCGTATTAAATTGATTTTTAAACCCAAAAGGTAAGACTTGACTTTTACCCCAATAGAATCTCTGGGCTAGTCTGTCAAGAGGGGCAAGTAGGTGGTACAGTGGATAGAACACCAGGCTTGAAGTCAGGAAGACCTGAGTTCAAATCTGACCACAGGCACTTACTACTTGTGTGACCATGGGCATGTCATTAACACTATTTGCCTCAGTTTCCTCATATGTAAAATGACCTGGAGAAGGAAAAGGCAAACAACTTTACTAGCTTTACCAAGAAAACCCAAAAAGGGGTCGCTAAGAGTTGGACATGACTGAAAATGGCTAAACAATGGAAAAGCCCATTAAGATATTTTTGGATCCTGACTCTATTATCCTGTCCATCAGTTAGCTCTCCTAGCTCATTGCAAATGCCATCTATACCTTTATCCAAGTCAACAATAAAAGTCCAATCACTCCTGAATCCACCTCTATCTACTATGGTCTACTCCAAACTTTGCTATCTTTTCCACAAGAATTTCATGAGATACTTTAGTAAATGCTTTAGTAACCCTATCAAAAAGGACATGCTTTTAATCTCACATGGCCTGTTGATGAAACCATGTTTCATTATCTATGTAATTGTTTCATATTTTTTCTAATTGTTAAGTTTAACCATTGGTTCTCGACTATTCCCAGAAATTGGTCACTACCATACTTGTTCTGCTATTTTCCTTTTAAAAAAAATAAAGATTTTGCCCTTCTTTGGTCACATCTTTTATGATCTTTCAAATTTCTTTGCCAGTTACTTTGCAGTCATATTGGACATGTATACACATACATACACAGAATCACAAGCACATAGATGCATACACACACACACACACACACACACACACACACACACATAACTGTTCCACATGTCAAGTTGAGTTTTCAATGTTATTTAGGAATAATGACCACTAGGGAATTGATGATAAGGACTGAGTCTTACCGACTGTGCCTAAGGTCACCTCCAGTGGATTTCCAGTTTCCTCCTCAAAGCTCTGTACCTGAGACATCCAAAGGCAACAACAATTCCATCAGTCATTTCTCCATACTTTTTGCCTCCCTATCATGGCATCGAACCTAGCAAACTTTAAAGTTAAACATCCAGATTGTTTCCTCTTGCAAGTTGTTTCTATAATTGTATAGGTCAACTTACTACTCCCTGTTTAGAAATGTTGACCTTTTGAGGAACCCAGAGAGCAATTAGTCACTAAGCTCATATTTCAGGGAAATATACAGTGCCTGAGAGTATGAAAGGTCAAAGGCCATTTGAACTCCTGGAAATGGTATCGCCTTCCTGGGACATGGATTGGCAACATTTTTGTGGCAATTCTCTCAGGCACATATGAAATTCTATTTTTTATTTGAGTTATTTAAATACAACTATGTTTTAGCTACTCTACTTGACTATAGAATTCATGAGAGCAAGAACCCTGACTTACTTGCCTTTTTATCCTCCTTAACACCAGGCTTATCCACCTTAACTTTACTCAGTGTTGGATTTTTTTTGGACAACACCTGTGATGGGGAACTCCAGCTAATAAAAGTCTTTTCATCGGGGGCGGCTAGGTGGCGCAATGAGTAGAGCGTCGGCCCTGGAGTCAGAAGGACCTGAGTTCAGATCGGGCCTCAGACACTTAACGCAGACACAAACAAAAACCCAGCCGTGTGACCTTGGGCAAGTTACTTAACCCCAGTTGCCCTCCAAAAAGCAAAAAGCAAAAAAAAAAAAAAAGACCAAAAAAAAAAGTCTTTTCACCAATCTAGATCCTTGGTAATCTAGATCACTGTGCCTCTTGTATTCTGGAAGAGTTTCCTGGGGCATAGAGAAAACAGGTGCCTTGCCCAGAATCACAGAGTCAGTGTGGAATCAGAAACAGGATTCAAACCTATGTTTCTTTGAGTCCAAGACTAGCTCTGTACATTCCCTGCCTCATGTCATAATTAAATTATAGCATTTAAATGATAATTTAAGATCATTTGAACCCCAATAAGGGCCAACACCTGACCTAATCAATCAGACATGCTTTGCTTTGCTCTAAAAGTGTCCTTTCCTGTGTCATCAACTGTAGGAGCAGATGAAGTTGACCAAGAACATTCTTCCTGTTTGTGACCATTAAGGACAGGATACCTGGAACCAGACGCTGTCTTGAAAAGTGGGACTTTTCTTATCTTGGTGCCCTGGGGACAGAGGCTATATAGGAGAAGCACAGATATCCTGGGATTGTAATTTCAATCAACACTTTGTCAATTGTCTTTTCTTATTTTATTTCCAATTTATTCAACCAAGAAATTCCTTTCTCATGCTATGGTTACAAACATATGGAAGCTCTAATTTTTGAGTGACACAGACATTCTGAGTTGGGATTGTTCTAAATGATGTAAAAGACTTCTGATCCTTTTTATCAGGCAGTCAGAAGGAAAGCTCTGACTTCATGTACACTTCTGCTAGCTTAAGGGAATAAACAATAGGAATTTATATATCACCGAAACTGTTGGCCTCTTTAACCAAACTTACAGGGCAACATAAGGTAGAAAGGACCTCCAAAGCCATCTAGTCCAATCCACTCATTGTGTAGTGGAGGAAACTGAGGCTCATGGAGGTTAAGTGAATTGTCAGGGGCCCATAATGAGTAAACATGAGAGGTAGAATTTGAACTCAGGTTTTCCAAATCCAGAAGGAGAATTCTTTCCACTGCTCCATGATGTCTCCCCCAGTTTAACTGGATTAACTCTCTTGTGTACCAGGAAATGGCATAAGAAATAATTTAGTCTTACCTTTCTAATGATGATATTGATAATAAGTCTCTTTGATATTTGCATCTATTGCTTCTAATTCTAATCTCGTGGCCCAACAGAGCAAGTCTAAGATTGCTTCCACTAACTTGAGTGAGATATTTGTAAAGCTTTTAGCCAGTACCTGGCACAGAGTAGGGGCTTAATGGCTGTTTGTTCTCTTCCTGCCCTTTCCACTGGACAATCCCTCAAGGGCTTAAAACTAATGAATGCGTCTGGTATAAAAGAAAGATTGCTGGGTTTGGAGTCAGTGGACCTGGGTTCAGATTTTCATTCTACACCTCCATACTTGTGTGACCTCTACATACTTTCTAAGCTTCCCCATCTCTGTCTTGTTCAGTCATAGTCTTTTGCATTTTGTCGTTATTAAATTGTGAGCTCCTTCAGGGCAGGGATTAGATTGACCTTCATTTGTAACCCCAGAGCTGAGCACATTTTAAGTACTTTAATAAATGCTTCTGACTTGGCTTTTCCTTGAGTGGGTTAACTTGACCTCTCTGGGCCTCAGTTTCCATGTCTATAAAATGAGGGAGCTGGGCTAGATGGTGTCCCAGCGGTAGTCAGATGATTCCCCTTGACTTGTATTCCTCTGCTTAAATATCCCCAGTCTCTTAGCCAGTCACATGAGGTGAGAAAGAAGATACCAGAGAGGTCTGCCAGTTTCATGCCTATTTTCCATTTCTTGTAATTGGATTTTAAGGTTTGTCTTTCAAAAACAAATATGTAACCTTGCAAGGGCCCCTATTTAAGATGCAACTCCCAAGGCTCTCATTACTGTTCTATCAATAGGAAAACAAACATTTTCTCAGGCTATGTCGTCAGGAATGAATTTTATATTTTGCCTAAGGATTAACAAATTATAAATGGAGGGACCTTCTTGGAAACACTTTCCAGAATACAAAAGTTGCTTGAGTAATGATCAGGGAAAATGTAGCAAGGATGACATAATACAGAATTTTACTAGAGCTCTATATCCCAGAATTCCCTGGGATGGGAGAGACCCTAGAAGCCCCTTCCTGAAACCCAGACCTGAACAATAATCCCCTTAATAACAATCCTGACATGAGGTCTCCCAGTTTTCATTCAAACACCTCCAGTGATAGGGAGCTCACTACCTGCCCAGGCAGCCCATCTTCCTTTGGGAGGGTTCTCATGATTCTTTCATTGGAAGTTTTTCTGTGTATCCAGCCCAAAATCTACTTCTCTGAGGTGCTGCCTGTTCCCCTCCATCTTTACTCAGCTTTTTTTTTTTTTACTTGGGGGATGCTTTCCCTTATTGTTGTAAAGCTTCCTGTAGGCAGGGATTGCTTAGGGTTGATCTCTGTAACCCCAGTGTCCAGCACAATGACCTGCACATGGAAAGTCACCTAATTAAATGTTTACTGAATTAAAGTTAATTGAAGATGGTCTTGAGAAAGCTGGGGGCCAGTCATTTCACATCCTGGGCCTCAGTCCCCTCATCTTTAACATGAGGGGATTGGTCAGATGGATGGCTTTTGAGGGCCCCTCCAGGGCAGAGCAGGGATCATCTATTATCCTAGGATGGCACTTAACTACCCTGGGCCTCAGTTTCCTTATCTGTAAATTGAAGAGGTTGGAGTAATCTGCCTCTGAAGCCCATTCTGGTTCTCAATCAGGGCTCCTACATCCTAACTCATGCTCTAGGGCAGCATGTATATAGTATTTTTTGTATATATAGTGTATATAGTGACTTTGCTTAGTGAGGTCCAGATGTTGGGTTCTAGGAGAGGCCAGAGGAGGAGAGATTCTTGTGGGGGTGGGGTGGCCAGGAAATCCTCCCCAGGGGAGGATTCCAGCTGGGCCCTGGGGGATAGGTAGTTTTCCAACAGGTCGAGGGAACCATGCCCAATCATACTGACCTCTTCCATTTCAAAAGAGTCGGGTGGCTTCCCATCCATGTGTACCACCTGCCTGAGTCTGTGGGACAGCAGCAGACCTCTCTCCTGGAAGCCTCTGTCTCTGGTTGACCCTTCTGGAGCACAAGGAAGGGGCGGCTGCTTTAGGGACATGGACAAGAGAGGAGGCCATGGCTTGCTTGGAACGTCTGGTGAAGCTTCATGGGACACCAGCTTGTAGGGGGTCAGGGGAGGCTGCTCTTCTGTCAAAGGATGTAGGTGGCTGCGGTCAGCAAAGTACATCCTGACAGACTGGAGAGGGGGACACTTGTCTAGGTCCACGGTGGTGGCAGGAAGGTCTTCCTTCACCCTGAGTGACTCAGCTTGGCCCTGCATGTAGTCCCTTCTGATGGTCTGTTTCGAGGCTTTTCTCAAGAGTTGGCCAATCCTTCTCCGTCTCTCTTGGATCCCCCTCGCCTGGGCTGGCTTGGGTTTCTCTGCCTGCTCCTTCTCCTGACCTTCCCTCTGCATGCTGTTCACATCACTTAGCAGAGAGGAGAAGGCATTAGTCACATGGTCCAGCACTTCCAGTTGTCGGAACCGTCCTGCATGAGACAAGGAGACAGAGATCTGTGAAACACAGTCTTTCAACTCCACTGCCAGTGTTAGCAAGACTCCTGAGGACTGGGCTTTGGTCAGTGGACTGAGCAGCTCCCAGGCTGTCTACTCCCACGGCCATCATTGTAGCTCAGGCCCTCATCACCTCTCACTTAAAAGCATTGCAGTGGCCTCATCATGGGCTTCCTTGCCTCTAGCCTCTCCCTACTCTAGTTCATTCTATGCACAGAAGCCTAAGTGATTTCCTTAAGCACAGATCTGACTGGGTCACTCTTCTCCTCAGTAAAGTGCAGTGGCTCCCTATGGCCTCCAAGATAAGCTCAGAGCTCTTCTGCTAGTCCCAGTGTCATTGGGAGGCTCTCCTACACTCTGAGATCCAACCAGATGGCCTTCTCTCTGTTCTCTAACAGAAGACTCCATCTTTCACCTCCGACTCTTTGTATACATGCTGCCCCCATGTCTGAAGTAGCCTTTCCTCCCCCCCAGTCCCACAGAGTCCTCCTCTCTTTTCAGACTCAGCTCAGGCACCACTTCCAGAGTGAGGCTTCCCTCCCTCTCAAACCATTTTGTATTTCATTATAGTTATTCTCTTATTATTTGTTCCATGTTATATGCCTCTGTTTGTCCTTGAGACCTCCCCCATTAGAAGTCTTTGAGAACAGGTTTTATTACATTCATCGAGTCTATATACCCATGGCCCAGCACAATGTCTGGTATATTGAGGTGCTTAATAAATGCTGGTAGATTAATTAATTGGGTAAGATGTCAGGAATACCCTAAATATTTGTGAACATCCACTATAGGTATGGGGCAGGTAGGAGGTACAATGGACAGCGGGAGACCCAAGTTCAAATCTGGACTCAGATACTTCCTAGCTTTATTTATAATGGTTAGCAGTGATAGAGCATTTCGCCAAGTGCTTTACAAATATTATCTCATGTGATCCTTCTAACAACCCTAGGAGGTAAGTACTATTATCAATATCTCCACTTTACAGATGAGGAAACAGAGGTAAATAGTTTTGAATTTATTTTTAATGCCTTCCCCAGGGTCAGGCCACTAGTAAGTGCCTAAGGCAGGTTTCAAACTCAGCTCTTCCTGACTCCAAGGGCTCCATCTCCTGTATCCCTGGTTCCCCTACAGCCTCTTACTTGGATTATTGTGATAGCCTTCTCAATGCTTTTCCTGCCTAAAATTTCTTTCTGCTCCCTTCCATCCCACTCAGCTGCCAAAGAGATTTTCCTAAAACCCAGCTGGGACCCTGTCGGTTCCCTTTTCCAAAAGCTCCCGAGGTTGCCTGTGACCATCAGGATCAAACAGAAGCCTTGTTTGGTTTCAAAAGCCCATCCCAACCTGACTCCTTCCCACATTTCCAGTTTTCTCATGCTTGGTTTCCCTTCATGGTCTCCATAGTCCAATGACACTGACCTCACACATGAAACTCCATCTCTTAATTCTGTGTCTTTGCAATGGCAAAGGACTCCCTATGTTATAATAATAGCTAGCAATTTATCTTGTTGTTCAATTGTGTCTGACTCTTGATGACCCCATTTGGGGTTTTCTTGGCAGAGATACAGGAGGAGCTTGCCTTTTCCTTTTCCAGATCATTTTTACAGATGAGGAAGCTGAGGCAAACAAGGATAAGTGACTTGTAGAGGGTCACATAGTCAGCAAGTATCTGAGGCTAGATTTGAATTCGGGTTTTCCTAAGCATAAGCACGGTGCTCTACCCATTGTACCACCCAGCTGGGTTCTAACCAGATATCCTAGGAATACTTCAGTGCCAAACCTTGAGTGACTCAGAGTTCTGACCCTAATGCTTGAAGGTGATCATGTCCAAAGATGGCCTATGTGCCTCCATCTGGTTCATAAGATGGAGCAGGTGGCCTCTGGACTCCATGCAGTTCCCGCACAGGCTGCATCACCAGCCCCTGCCTCACAGGCTCTGACTCACCGTACAAGTCAGGGGTCTCAAAATCCATCCGCTGTTTGTGAGCTTCTAGAAACACCCGGATGTTGATGCCTTTTGCTGCAGAGCTGCCCCTCAGGAAACGGGCTGGGATTTTAGTGCAGATGTCTGGCTCCTCAGCCCCAAAGCCCAGCTCGAGGAGAATCTCCACTGGATCTTTCTGCCAGAATTCCAGCCATTCTGAAATGCTGTGGTAGGAAGAAGTGGGGTCATCATTAAATGGTCATTTTCCATTTTGGTGGAGGGGACATCTCAAAATGTCAGCTTTCTGGTGCTCATAGGGGGAGCTCAGCTTAAGCCGGGAGGCCAGAGAGCCTCTGAGAAAACCCCATGCCAAACTCTTCTAATGGCAGAGATGCTCAGACCCTCACTCAGTGCCTGTTTACTCTTGTTTTAAGAACAGTTCTAATACATTTGTTTACCTGGGTCTCCAGCTATAATAGATATAAACAGACAGATTAAAAGATGAGGACTAGGGGTGGAGCCAAGATGGTGGAGTAGAAACAGCACTTCCAAGGCGCTCTCCCCCACACCACTTCCAAACCATGTAAAAGGTGGACTCTGAACAACTTCTGGAGCTCCAGCACCCACAGAACAACACAGAGAAGCTAACCTGCCACTGAGGATGGCCCAGTAGCCCTGTAGGGAGTGGCCAGCACAGCACATTGCAGCACTCTGGGAGCTGAACCCAGGCCCACCTGAGTCGCAATTTTAGCCCCAGGGCAGCCTGGCAAGCAGCCAGCTGGAGGGACCCCAGAACACAAGCAGCTGTGGCAATTCCAGAATTATCAACACAGATATGCCTAGGACAAAATGAGGGGTTAATGCCCTTTGGACTTTGGGACCAGTATTTGGGGAAAGCCGAATTTGCCAGACGGAAAAAGAATATTAAAAGCTCACTGAGGAGATTCATTCCTTCAGAGTTAGACTGGAGCAAATGGAAGCTAGTGACTTTATGAGAAATCAATATGCTGTTAAACAGATCCAAACAAATGAAAGAATAGAAGGCAATGGGAAATATCTCATGGGAAAAACCACTGACCTGGAAAATAGATCCAGGAGAGATAATTTAAAAATTATTGGACAACCTGAAAGCCATGATCAAAGAAAGAACCTAGAAATCATCCTTCAAGAAATTCTCAAGGAAAATTGCCCTGATGTTTTAGACCCAGAGGGAAAAATAGAGGTTGAAAGAATCCACTGATCACCTCCTGAAAAAGATCCCAAAAAGAAAATTCCCAGGAATATTATAGCCAGGTTCCAGAATCCCCAGATCAAGGAGAAAATACTACAAGCAGCCAAGAAGAAACAATTTCAATATTGTGGAAACACAATCAGAATAGCACAGGACCTGGCAGCTTCTACACTGAGGGATTGAAGGGCATGGAATATGATATTCCAGAGGGCAAAAGAGCTGGGAATGAACCCAAGGGTCACCTACCTAGCAAAACTGAGTATTTTGTTTCAGGGGAAAATATGGTCATTCAGTGGAATAGAGGACTTTCAAGCATTCTTGAGGAAAAAAACCAGAGTTGAATAGAAAATTTGACATTCAGACACAAGACGCAAGAGATACTTGAGAAGGTAAACAGGGAAAAGAAATCAAAAGCAACTTATCAAAGTTGAACTATTTACATTCCTACATGGAAAAACAATAACTTTGACTGATGAAACCTTTCTGAGTATGATAATAATTGAAGAAGGATATATGGCCATATGAATACATATGTGAATGTGTGTATATATGTTTACATGTATACATAGATTGAGGGCACAGGTTGAATTTGGTGGGAAGGGATGATACTTAAGGGGTGAAGTTAAGAGCTGAGAGAGGAATGTGGCAAGAGGAGATGGGGAGAGACAGCGCAGGGTAAACTATTTCATGTAGAAGAGGCAAGGGGAAGTAGCTGCAGGGGAGGGGAAGTATAGGAAGGCAAAAAGGCAAAACCACATTCTCATTTAATTTGTCTCAGGGAGAGAATGACATACATACTAAATGGGATATTTCACCCTGCAGGAAAGTAGGGGGAAGGAGGATGAGAGGGGGGATGATGGAGGGGAGGGCATTCTAGGGAGAGGGGAGGTTGGAAGTACCTACTTTTGAAGAGGGACAGGATCAAAGTAGGGAATGGACCTGGTCGGGGCAGGGAGAGTGGGATGGGTGGGAGGGAAATGTAAGCAGTCTTTTACAATATATCTACTATGGTAATGTTTTGCATAGCTTTATAAGTATAACATATTCTGAATTGCTTATCTTCCCAAAGTGAATGGGTGACAAGGGAGGAAGGGAATGGATCTGAAATTCGAAGTTTTAAAATTAAATGTTTCAAATATATATATATAATACTATTATTAATACTATTTTGCATGTAATTGAGAGATAAGATGTGTAGGCATTGGGGCACAGAGATTCACCTTGTTCTAATGGTAAAGTCGAAGGGGGTATGGGAGAAGGTATGGGAGAGAGCAGATTGGATGAGGGGATATCTTGTGGGACTGCTATTCTGGGGTGGTGGGTAGGGGAAAAATGGGGATAAAATTGTAACTCAAAATCTGGCAGAAATGAATGATGTAAACCAGAAGTTAATAAAGCATTTGTTTAAAAAAATATTAAAGCCCATTGCTGTACACACACCCTAAAAAAAAAAAGACGAGGACTAGGAGATGGGAAGGGCACTAGAAGTGAGAAGCAGAAAGAAATAATTGCTAACAGAAAGAAAGAGTGCAGAAAAGTTATTAACAAACAAGCCCCCAAACTCTAAGAACACAGTAGTTCAGAGGTATTTGTCATTGAGACAAATCCACCCACACACTCCAAAAGCCCCTTGGGCAGTAACAATATAAGAAGCATTCATCAAAAATGACCCTGAGCCATCAGCACAGGTTAAGTTATGATGAGTAGGGCCTCCTATGTGTAATATGCTTCTGCTAAAGTCACAGGGATAGAATGCTGGCCTTGGTGTCAGCAACACCCAGATTCAGATCTCACCTGAGACACTTGCTAGATAGGCAAGCCTAGAGAAGTCACTCCACCTTTATGTGCATGAGCAACTTCCTAGGAGAGATTTCCAAAGTCACAGAGGGATTGAAATCTGTGCCAGCCAATGGACTTTCAGCTGCAGGAGTTCCCTACATTGATGAAAACACAAGTTCTTCCAGTATTCACATACATCTCTATTAAAGGTGCACTCGGATGCCTCCCTGGGGCATGAAAACCACCCTACATTCTTAGAGATTCCTCTCTGGAGTCCACACTCTGTTAACCACTACTACTTTGGCCACTATCAGAGGGTCAGCCTTGCTGACTTGGAAGGGGAGTATGACAGGGCAGGGCAGGCCAGTCTGTGGTCACGGTGGCAACTTTCAAAGATCTTCTTCTACACCATAGTTGTTTTTGTTTTTTGGTCTTTTTTCAGTTGTGTGTGACTTTCTGGGACCCCATTTGAAGTTTTCTTGGCAGAGATGCTGTAGCAGTTCACCATGTCCTTTTCTCCAGCTCATTTTATAGATGAGGTGACTCAAGCAGGGTCACTCAGTTAACAAGTATCTAAGATCAGATTTGAACTCAGGAAGATGAGGCTTCCTGACTCCAGACCCAGCACCCTATCCACTGCACCACCTAGCTGCTCTAACTCATAGACAGATTTAGAGCTGGAAGGGACTACAGAGATCATCCACTCCGAATCCCTCACTTCTCAAAATAGGGAACCTGAGGCCCACAAAGGGTCAATGACTTGACTAAGGTCACACAGGTAGTCCATAGCAGAGCCAGGTTGTAAACTTGGAAACTGATTCTAATCCCATCCCTCTTTCCACTCTGACCAGTCATGGGCAGGATTACACATACCATCAATGCCTCATCTCCAGGGCTTCATAAATTTTTTCCACTTGTGACCCTTTTTTCACTGGAGAAATTTTACTCAACCCTAGGTATATAGGTACATGAAACAAACATACAAATCAAACATTTACCAATAATAAATCATAAAAATTTTATTTTAAAATTATTTTGTATACATACAATTTTATCATTCGTTAAAGATGAAAATAAATGTGTATATTAATGAGGTGGGTTGTGCTTGTTTATTTTTACACGAAGAATTAAATCTTGGCAGAAGATTCAATACTGTTAGTTCAGTCATTGCATGTCAGAAACCTTTTACTGTTGCCAAATTTTTTATAACCCCATGAGGTCACATCACTGAATGTGGGGGTCATGAAAAATTTGGCAAGAGTAAAAATTTCTGAACATCTTTTTAAGATGCAGGGGAGCAAAGGTTTCTATGAAAAATCGTTCATTATGTTTTTGAGTTTACACTTAATGTAATAAGCTTCCAGTATCTGGAAAATTCACTTAGTTTATTCCAAATGTCATACAAATGAGGAATTTCTACACTCCAGTTTTGACCCTTTTTTTGTTCTAGGTTGTTGTTGTTTTCTTAAATTGACTTTATTGAAAAATGTGGAGGTTCAAAGCATACGGGTCTTCAGTCATTTCTCTGAGGTTGCTGTTGAGCTCTCCCATGAGTAAAATGTCTCCCTTCCCCCATTTACCTCTTAGCCCCCCTGGATTCCTTCAAGATTTAGCACAGATTCCACCTTCAGGAGGCATTTATCATTCTTCCTACCCACCATTGCTAGTGCTTTCCCTCAGAGACTACCATCCAATTTAGTGTATCGTTTTTATACATAGTTGCTTGTATGTTGTCTCTCCCATTAGAATGTAAGGTTCTTGAGGTCAGGGACTGTCTTTTGCCTCTTTCTATGTTTCTAGAGTGACTGATACATAGTAGGCACTTGCAAAGTGTTTACTCACTGACATCTCTCCCTATTAGAATGTATACTCCTTGAAGGCAGGTAGCATGATTTTACCTTTCTTTGTATCCCTACTGCTCAGCACACTGCCTGGTTTTCTAAGTCACTGCTTTAAAAATGCTTGTTGATTGGCTGATTGATAAGCCCTGGAATTTTTACAAAGCTCTATACCTTCTTCTAAATGTTTTAGGGACAGTTAGTGCAGTGGATGGCATGTCAGATCTGGAATCAGGAAGACTCATCTTCCTGAGTTCAAATCTGATCTCAAACACTAGTCATATCACCCTGGACAAGTCACTTCACCATGTTTGCCTCAGTTTCCTCATCTGTAAAATGAGCTGCAGGAGGAAATGGCAAACCACTCCAGTATTTCTGCCAAGAAAACCCTAAATGGTGCCATGAGGAGTTAGACACAACTGGGGAAAAATGACTGAATGAACAATAAAAAAGTTACAAAAACTTTCATTTGGCAATAAATCATTATGGAATGTGGTTTCTAATACTGTACTCCCTCCTTAATTAGCATTAACATAAAGTGGGGTGATCTGAAAATTATTCAGTTCATCTAACCAATGTAGGCAGGCAAATGAAACTGAGTCCTAAATTATGCACCATATTGGATCTCAAACTATCCAGTTCAGTGATCTTAATCATTCCTACAAACTCAACAATCAAGGGGTCCTCTTCATCTGCCCATAGCCTTGACTTTATTCTAGAGGGTAAAGCTGGGGACAAAAGAGCTTCCTGGGAGTGGCTTGAGCTTGGAGTTCAGATGGACTCTGTTGTTGCAGCTCATCCTCTGCTACAGAGCCTGGCATCTTGCCCTGAGTGGATTTCTTGGTGGACTTAGAATTTCCTAGGTCAAGGCCATCACAGCTGGTGCTGTCACAAGACCCTAGATTTAGAGCTGGAATGGTCCTTAGAGGTCACTGTGTTCAACCCTCTCACTTTGCAGATGAAGAAACAGAGGCCCAGATGCTAACTGACTTGGCCAAGGCTGAGCAGTTCAGAAGTGCATATTGGGGGTTTCACCTGAAGTCTCTTAGCTCCACATTTCAGACTCTTTCCTGTGCTACATCCTCAAATTGGTGCATTTCTAGTCTTTGAGAAAAAACGTATTCATTCTTGGGCAAATAGAAATATGATTGGCTTTTGGTGCCACCCAATACTGAGACGTTACTGACCTTTGGGGTATACTTGGTACAGAAGGGCAGGAGTTGAAACTGGTCCCCCTGGATAATGCTGGAGTTTCTGAAAACTCTTGTAAGGATCTGCAGCAATAGGAAGAAGAAACACAAAGGCTCCAGTGAGACGTGTTGAATCAGCTAGCTCCCCTGAGATGTCATTACGACTTTTTATTTTTTTTGCCAGAATGAACATTTGTATTTCAGCTTATTTCCTAAAAAATGATAGCCAATCCCTAGCAGAGGAATGTGCCTACTGCTGGAGAAGAGCCTTCTTTTAGAGAAGTCGCTTTTCTTACCTGATGGTAGGTGTTAGCCACTAGGTGTTAGGCACCTGCTAATGCTCCTTCTGAAGGTGACAGAGTCTCCTTTCTGACAGATGGCAAATCACTGGGGGAACTTTAGGGAGCAGCTCCTTCTGAAACAATGGGGTGGGGGTGGGAAATGCTGGAAATAATCCAGCCTCATTATTTTCCTAGGATAGGATAACGATCTGTCAGTCTAGGTGAGGACCCTCAAAGCATCAGGGTGGACATTCATATAGGAGGTAAAGTCAACTCCTCCCCAGCTACCTGCCTGGACACATCATTGCAAAAGGCAGCGAGCTCTCAAATAGAGTTAAACGGACATGACAGGGCCATACTGGGAGTCTGAAAAAGAGAAAGAGAATGGCTCTCGGAGAGAGAACTCCCAGATGATGAGATTCCCTCTCCCAGTGCAGGCCAGTACCTTCTCTCCAATTTAGATTCTTAGAGAAACTCTAGAGCACTGATAGGCTACTCACTGATAGGCTACTCGCTGATAGGTTCCTCACAGAAAGGCTACTCACTCATAGGCTACTCACTGAAAGTTACTCATTGAAAGGCTGCTCACTGATAGGCTACTCACTGAGAGGTTAAGTGATTTGCCCATATTCACACAGCCAGTATGTGTCAGAGGTAGAACATAAATCCAAGTTTTCCTGGTTCTGAGTCCAATTCTGTAGCTGATTGGAGGAGGTGGAAATGGTGAGAATTGGCAAGAGTCACCGAAGGAATCTCTTTATCTTTGAATGTGTAATTTTTTTTTAAAGAAGTAGAGGAAGGCTGAGAATGATTTGACACAAGCCCTAGTTCCAGAGATTTCAAATTTCTAAGGACTTAGGGAAAGGATAAATAAACAAGATGCTATCAACAGACACTGTATAGAGAAAATCATACCAGGAGGGATGGGGAAGGGGTCAGGATCCCTGCTTGAGTATAGGCACATAAATGACATATGGCAGAGTTGCTTAATTCTTATCTTGTTTTGGCTTTCTCTGTCAAATAGAATGATATTTGTAATAGAAAGAGGAAAATAAAAATAGCCCAAAGGGAGTTCAAATGCAAGAAAACAAAAGAGTGATTGTAGGAAACCATCTAGTTTCATTTGATGAGTTCAAGTTACTAGTCCCAACAAGCAATATCCTAAAAGGTATTAAAAGAATTGGAAGGTGTGGCTGATGAACCACTCTCAAAGACCTTCAAAATATCAAGTATGGAAAAGGTGGTCCAGGCCTTGAGCATGGCAAATATTCTAATATTCAGATTAAAAGAAGAACAAAGGTGCCAGGAACTATAAGCCAATGAGTTTGACTGGATCTTGCGTAAAATCCAGAATGTATTATTAAGGGGATGTTAGTGAACCTCTAGAAAAGGAGGTAATGAATACAAAGGACCAGCATGATGTCAAGTCATTCAAGACTAGCCTAATTTCTTTTCTTTCTTTCTTTTTCTTCCTTCCTTCTTTCTTTTCTTCCTTCCTTCCTTTCTTTCCTCCTTTTTTCTTTCTTTTCTTTTCTTTTCTTTTCTTTCTTTCTTTCTTTCTTTCTTTCTTTCTTTCTTTCTTCCTTCCTTCCTTCCTTCCTTCCTTCCTTTCTTTCTCTTTCTTTCTTTCTTTGTTTATTTCCTCTTTTCTTCCTTTCTTCCTTTCTCTGTTTTCTTTCCTTTATTCCATTTTTAATTTCCTTCCTTCTTTCCTTCCTTCCTTCCTTCCTTCCTTCCTTCCTTCCTTCCTTCCTTCCTTCCTTCCTTTCTCTTTCTTTCTTTTTTCTTTCCTTCCATCTTTCCTTTTTTTTTTTTTTTGCCAGTATTAAAGTCCTCTTCAGATGCCTCACTGTAGTATGGAAATATCCTTGAATTCACAAAGGGTATCTAAGTGGAACATACAGGATTATAGATTCTACCAGGTTGAAAAGACTTTGAGTATGATCAGAGTGATGGATAATATCTAATCTCTAAGGAACAGTCTAATGATGGAGCAATTCAGGCCCAGTTGCCTGGCTGCATTCTTGGATTAAAGTAACCCAAGAAAACAATTTAAGATCCCCAATTCCCCTCGATCTTGTGTGAATTCCTTAAACTTCTGCTGTTATTGTGATAGAGAAAAAGTACCAGAGTGTGCCAAACACACAGTTGTTAAACCATCTAAACTCCACTGTTGGTGTTCCAAATGGGAGAGCTTTGGTCACTAGAATGACCAATGAGTATAAATAATATTGGCAAAGACAAAAAGATTTTGTAGATAATTCGGAGAGCTCTGAGGGTCTCCTTGTAGAGACAAACAAAGGAACTGGGCGATTTGGTTATATCATGTGTTCAAACAACATTCTATGGGATACTTGTTCATCTCATATTGCAGCACTCATGGTGAGAATTCATAAAAAGACCACCATGAAGATAATTACATATTACAAGTCAACATCTGTTGTAGAGGATAAAGAAGCAGAGAAATTTTACAAAGAACTCACTAAGATCCTCCAAATTAAATAAACATATATTGTAATATACACATAGGTGCGTATAAGGGAGGACAGAAAAAAAATATTGGAATATATGGCTCAGCTTTAAAAAAGGAAAGAAGGCAAAGTACTCTACACATAGAAGCCCGTGCCTATAGGTCATGAACATTTTCTTTAAGAAGACTGCCATTAGGTGGAGGATGTGGAGAATGCCAAGTGATGTTACCTAAAGTGTAACTGATTATATTTTGGCAGACAGGAAGAAGCTGCTTACCAAAGTTATTTTTTTTTTACAAATCATCCATATCAGTGTAGTCAGATCACCAATTTGTTAGAGTAAAAATAAAAATCAATATCTAATCAGAAGAAATAATACAAATGTGAATAATCTGTGGCATGAAAATTAAACAAACTCAGCCTGATTTATTTAAACAAGTCATTGTCAGAAAAAGAATGAAAATGGATAAAAGAACAGATATGGGCACAGACTGTCACTAATTCTTAAGAAAATTTAATTGATTGATGTGAATCAGGAGCTACAACAACAACAAAACCAAAAGATCTTTAAAAGAACATTTTATAGAAAAGACTTAGGAAGAATACCTTAAAAAGTCAAATTTGCCAGATGGAAAAAGAATCTCAAAAGTTCACTGAGGAGATACATTCCTTCAGAGTTAGACTGGAGCAAATGGAAGCTAATGACTTTACGAGAAATCAAGATGCTATTCAGCAGATCCAAACAAAAGAAAGATTAGAAGGCAATGTGAAATATCTCATGGGAAAAACCACTGACCTGGAAAATAGATCCAGGAGAGACAAGTTAAAAATTATTGGACTACCTGAAAGCCATGATCAAAGAAAGAACCTAGAAATCACCCTTCAAGAAATTCTCAAGGAAAATTGTCCTGATGTTTTAGACCCAGAGGGAAAAATAGAGGTTGAAAGAATCCACAGATCACCTCCTGAAAAAGATCCCAAAAAGAAAACTCCCAGGAATATTATAGCCAGGTTCCAGAATCCCCAGATCAAGGAGAAAATACTACAAGCAGCCAGGAAGAAACAATTTCAATATGGTGGAAACACAATCAGAATAGCCCAGGACCTGGCAGCTTCTACACTGAGGGATTGAAGGGCATGGAATACGATGTTCCAGAGGGCAAAAGAGCTGGGAATGAACCCAAGGGTCACCTACCCAACAAAACTGAGTATTTTGTTTCAGGGGAAAATATGGTCATTCAGTGGAATAGAGGACTTTCAAGCATTCTTGAGGAAAAAACCAGAATTGAATAGAAAATTTGACATCCAGACACAAGAAGGAAGAGATGCCTGAGAAGGTAATCAGGAAAAGAAATCAAAAGGAACTTATCAAAGTTGAACTATTTACATTCCTATATGGAAAAGCAATAACTGTGACTGATGATATCTTTCTCACTATGAAAATAATGGAAGAAGGGTGTGTGGTCATATGAATACATATGTGAATGTGTGTGTTTATGGTTACAGTTATATATGGATAGAGGGCATAGGTTGAATTTGTTGGGAAGGGAGAATACTCAAGGGATGAAATTATGAGGTGAGAGAGGAAAGTGACAAGAGGAGATGGGGAGAGACAGGGTAGGGTAAACTATCTCATGTAGAAGAAGCAAGGGGAAGTGGCTGCATGGGAGGGGAAGAATAGGAAGGCAAAAAGGCAAAACCACATTCTCATTGAATTTGGTTCAGGGAGAGAATGACATACATACTAAATGGGATATCTCAACCTGCAGCAGAATAGGGGGAAGGGGGATGAGAGGAGGGATGATGGATGGGAGGGCATCCTTGGGGGGAGGGGAGGTTGGAAGTACCCACTATAGAAGAGGGACAGGATCATGTAGGGAATGGACCAGGTTGGGGGTGGGATGAGTGGGAGGGAATTATAAGCAGCCTTGTACAATATATCTACTATGATAATGTTTTGCATAGCTAGACATGTACAACATATACTGAATTACTTATCTCCCAAGAGGGAATGGGTGACAAGGGAGGAAGGAAATGGATCTGAAATTTGAGGTCTTAAGATTAAATGTTTCAAATATATATAAATACTATTATTAATACTCTTTTGCTTGTAATTGGGAGATAAGATGTGCAGGCATTGGGATACAAAGATTCACCTTCCTCTAATGGAAAAGTCGAAGGGGGTATGGGAGAAGGTATGGGAGAGAGCAGATTGGAGGAAGCGATATCTTGTGGGACTGCTATTCTGGGAGGGTGGGTAGGGGAAAAACAGGGGGGAGAATGATTGTAACTCAAAATCTGGCGGAAATGAATGATGTAAAACAAAAGTTAATAAAGCATTTGTTTAAAAATAAATAAATAAATAAATAAAGTGTTACTTGTAAGGAAAAAAAAGAAAAGACTTAGTATCCTTATAGTCAGAGTGATATGCCAGCTAAGGGCAATACCAGTTTATGAATATATGTATTCATTTCTAAAATTGTATATATGAAGAGAGTAGAGTGTTATCAGACGTATTGGTTATAAAATATGGAAAGGAGGGGCGGCTGGGTGGCGCAGTGAGTAGAGTGCTGGCCCTGGAGTCAGAAGGACCCGAGTTCGGATTCCGCCTCAGACACTTAATACATACAAACATAAAACCCTAGCCGTGTAACCTTGGGCAAGTTACTTAACCCCAATTGCCCTCCAAAAAGCAAAAAAAAAAATATGGAAAATAATAGCAAGAGTTGGGTGGGAATAAGTTTAAAGTAAGCTTTGGGAAAGATTCAATTAAGCTAGGTCTTAACTAAAGGCATTCACAGATAAAACTAGAAGAGAGACACCAAATAAATGAAAGCAGAAAATATCTGTCAGAATAACTTCATCAATTGCAATAGAGTCACTGCAATGAGACTCTAACAATACAGTCTGCAAGATATTGTATGAGGATATAGAATTGCACTAAGCAAAGGGGGAAGAATCACTGGATACAGAGAGATAGTAGGCTGGGAGCAGCAGTTTTTAAGGGAATGATTCTCAAGATATACAAAAACTGGAAGATACCAAGTCCTCAAGGAAAAATCACAAATGCTCTTATTTATTATTCCCGGTTTAATATAATAAATAATATTATTTATTATTCCTGTTTGAAAAAAAGATAATAGGGAAAACTCAATACCTACACATTTAGCTTACCATTTACACAAAAATTTGAAAAATCATCTGTATGTATATTAAAGGAATCCTTGCTTAAGGTGTACAAAGGAATCAGCCAGACTTTTCCAAATGATGTTTATTCATTCAATAAACATTTATTAAGCACCTGCTATGTGTCAAGCACTGTGGTATGGGGTTTACAAATACTAAAAATATGAAGACAGTTCCTGCCCTCAAAGAGCTCAGAATCTAATGGAGGAGACAATATACAAATACATACCTGTAAAGCAAGCTGTAGTACAGGATAAACAGGAAAAACTAACAGGGGAGGCTTTAGAAGTAAGATGGCTTCCTGTAGAGGGTGGGATTTTTTTTAAAAGTCTTTTCATTTATCTATCTATCTATCTATCTATCTATCTATTTATTTATTAGCAATTGGGGTTAAGTAACTTGCTCAAGGTTACACGGCTAGTCATTATTTATGTGTGGGTGCTCATTTTCTGAGGCCGGATTTGATCTCGGGTCATCCCAACTCCAAGGCCAGCGCTCTTTCTCACTTCGACACCTAGCCACCCCAAGAGGGTGGGATTTTAGTTGAGATTTAAAGGAAGCCAGGAAAGTCAGTGGTCAGAGTAGAGGAGGGAAAGTGTTCTAGACATGGTGGATAGCTTGAGAAAAAGCCCAGAGCTGAAATATGGAGTTCCTTGTTTGTGGAACAGCAGAAAGGCAAATGTCACTGGATCAAGTACATTTTAGGGAGTAAGGTGTAAGAAGACTGGAAGGGTAGGAGTGGGCCAAGCTTTGAAGGGCTTTGAGTGCCAAATAGCATTTTGTATTTGCATCTGGAGGCAACTGGAGGCAACTGGAAGCCATCAGAGTTTATTGAGTATGGGGGGGTGGGGTGGGGCAGGAGTGACATGCTCAGACTTCCGTTTTAGGAAAGTCACTTCAGTGGTTGAATGGAGAATGCATCAGAGAGGGAAGAGATTTGAGGTAGATAGATCCAATTGCAGGTTATTGTAGTTATTGAGGCAAGAGGAGATGCAGGCCATATTAAAGTGGTGGCAGCATCAGAGGAAAAGGGGGGGTGTCATTCAAGAAATGGGACAAAGGTGAAATTAGAAGGCTTTGGTAGTAGCTTGGAAATGGGGGTGAGACAGAGTGAGGAATCCAGGAGGATGTCTAGGTTGCCAACCTGTAGGCCTGGAAGGATGGTGTTGTCCTTTATAATAATAGGAAATCGAGAGGGGGAGGTAGAGAGGGAAGGGGAAGGAAGGTCATTTTATTTAGTAGCTTAGAGATCATTAGTAACTTTGGAGTGAGCAGTTTCACTGGAATGATAAGGTCAGAAGCTAGATTGTAGGGGGTTAAGAAGAGAGAGGAGAGAATGTGGATTTACCTGTTGTAAACAACCTTTTAAAAGAGTTTAGCTTAGCTACAAAGGGCAAAGAGACATAAGATGATAGGAGAGGCATGGGCATGGTTGTAGACAGTAGGAAATGAGCTGATACATAGGGAGATATTGAAAATAAGTGATAGAGTGGCACTGATGAAAGAGGCAATTTGTTGGAGGAGATAGTATAGAATGGGATTGTTTGAACAAGTAGAGGGATTAGCCTTGGTCAGGAATAAGGCCATCTCATCATCTGAGAAAGGGATAAAAGAGGGAGAAATGGCAAAAAACAATTGATAGGAGATGAGGAAGAGGGAATATAAGGGAGCTCATGGTGAATGGCCTCAATTTTTCCTGTAAAATATGAGACAAAGTACTCAGCTGAGAAGGTGGGAGAGGGGGAGCCATGGAAGGTTTGGGGAATGACTATAAGGCATGAAAGAGTTGCTGTGAAGAATGGGAAAGTGAGGTAATGACGGGCATATAGAACAATTGCCTTGCAGAAGTGAGGGCCCAATTGAGGTTATGTAACATAAATTTGCCATGTATTCAAGCAGAATGGTTGCATGTTCTTCTCCACCTTCGTGTAGCAGTATTTTGTAGGTATAAAGATGATAAATCCTGGGGGGTGATCCAAAGCTGAGGCTTGACTGGACATAATCACTGATATGATAAGGGAGTGAGAGATTAAAAAGAGGAAAGTTGAATTAATTCACCAAAAACTAACAGCATTTTATAATTAGGTAATTGATTGAAAGAGAAAGAGAGTGTAAGATACCTTTATGCTCATTATTTTTTAACTAACAAAGCATTTGACTTGATAAAGTAAAACAAATCTCTAAAGGCTCTTTTCCAAGAAAGCATCCCCCCAAAATAAATAAAAATTATCCAAGAATCCTTGAAATATGCAACAACAGACAACTTGGTTCTGAAATGTCAAGTGATACAGAAAACAAAGAGAAGTGAGCTGCCAAAGGCATTTGCCACTGTCATGGGAAATTTCCAGGAGATAGGAGATTTTCTATAGATAGTGATGTCTTCAAGATTCTTCTATTTTTGGAAGATATCACATGGATTGAATCAAGCTCTGGAACATTGCAGAGCCTCTTAAAGAAGACCCATAATCATTCAAAAGATTCCTTCCAAACTATCTCCTAAGCAAAAATCAAGCAAATGAAAAATAGTTACTTTCCAATATATCCTCCGATGGACAGTCCTTGAGTTGGTCATTTAGAATATATCCCTTGAACAGACATTGTAATTAGACTATAATAAAGACCATAATTGATTAGGAGGAGAAGATCAGGCTGGATTATATTTTGGAAATGGTGCAGTGTTTTGAAGAACCCCAAGTTTTCCTCTAAATAAAGTCCACCTTTTCACTCCAATACTTTCCTGATGATACTGTTCGACTGGAAAGCATGGACTGTCACTTTCACTGCAGAATTAAAGGTCTGTAGGTCAACCAAGTGGCAGTGGAGAGATCCACATTGGGTGTGAGTAGGCACTGCAATATATTATCAAACAAGAACTGCTACATGCGGTATAAAAGTTTACCAAAAATTCATGGACAGAAAAGGAAGTGAACCTAAAATAATCACTACTGGTATTTATGTAGCACTAAGGTTTGCAAAGTGCTTTACAGACATCACCTCATTGGATCCTCTTGCAACAACTTTGGAAGGCAGGTGCTATTATTATCCCCTTTTTGCACATGAGGAAACTGAGGCAAATAGGTGACTTATACAGACACAACTAGTGTCTTAAGTGAGATTTGAACTCATATCTTCCTGACTGTACTACCTCAAATGTGAGATATCACCAATGGATAGCATGTGTTCTCTGTTGTCTTGGCAAAATGTCAAGAGATCCAGGAAAATCCTTGACATGTTAAGTAGGTCCCTGTGTGGAATGCATGAGAAGACACATATCAAAGTCACATGGGATGAGAAGGCATGGATGGATTGGTTCCATTTTCATCACTGCAGGGAGCATCACATTGATGAGATCATGAACCCAATAAAATATACAAGTAAGTTACTAGATCAGGAAAAGCTAGATACGTAATATACATAGATTTTATCAAGCATTTGCTATTTCACAGCTCTTCTTATATGAGAAGTAGAAAGATGGGCGATGGATACCAAGTCAACCAAACAGGCACTTACTAGGCACTTTCTTTGTACCAGGCACTATGCTAGGTTTGGGGGGAGCAATGGCAAAGTGAAGTAGTCTCTACTCTCAAGGAACTTATAGCCAGGGGGCGCAAAACAACTGGGTGAGTAGCCCCAAAGAAGAGTCATTAAAGTTTCAGACAACTCGGAAAGAAGATGGAGTGATTCAGGGAGCCATGCTTGCCTCATCCTGTCTGACATTAGATCAATGGATAAAGGCATACCTTCAGTACTTATTGTATTTTACGTAAGACACAAAGCCTCAAGGGGCGGTTAATATCAGGATCCAACAAGGTCTCTACGAGTAAGAATGAGATGAAATTTATTAGTGATTAATATAAAATTGTACACTTGGGCTCAAAAAATCAACTCCATTAGAACATGCTAAAGAAAGCTCAGCTGGACAGTAATTCATCTGTGGAATGAATGAGCAATACAATCTGAAGGGTGATTTGGGGTTCCATGAAGACGGGCAGTGTCTAAGACAAGGGAAGTGATGGCTCTGTTCTAGTCTGCCTTGATCTAATGATATAGTTCTGGGTACCACCTTTTAGGATGAACCTAAAGAGTGTCCAGAGTAAGCAAAATAGAATGATGATGGGCTCTGAAGAAGCATATGTGATGATGTGCTGAAGGACCTGGGGCTGCTTAGCCTGAAGAAGAGAAGATGTGGGTGGGGAAGGGGCATAACTGTCTTCCAGGGATTGAAGCACTCTCCCAGTAAAAGGATGTTTGTTGTCTACAAAAAGAGAGGGTTTGACTCAGCCTCCCAGGTCCATTTCAGCTCAAAGTCTACAGATTTGAAAAGGTTAAGTTTTCCTGGGCATGATCCCTGCCAAGGTGGTTAGAAATGTCAAAGAGAATGTAGACTAAACAAAGGTCTTTGGATTTGGAAATCACATGCTCATTCATACACTTTAGAGAGGACAGTTTCAATAGAGAGATAGGGACAGAAGCCAACTGCCCCCAAGCCAAGACAGGGAGAAAATAACAGCTGTACACCACTTTTCAAGGAGTTTCACAGTGAAACAGAGAAGAGAGATGGAACAATACGTAACTGGGGTCAAGAGGGGCAAAGGATGGCTTCTTTTAGGTGAGGGGAGACCTAGGCACAATGTGTCTCTTGGACCACAGAGCTCTGTCATTGGACCACCTCCCAGGCATTTTACCCCAGATGAAATTGGTAAGCTCAAACAGGCTTCTCAGTCTCTGTCCCTGACCTTTCCCACTCACTTTCTTTAAATTCCTTCCTCTCTAGTTTCCCTCCTACACTGAATACAATAAACAGGTTTGGTGAGACCAGAGCAGAGAACAGAGGAGGAGTTGGAAATCCCTCTTTAAATGCATTTCTGAGTACACTCACTTGGCACAGCTCACAGCTGGCAGCTTGTCACCTCCCAAATAGGATTCCATTGTCACCTGTTCAGTTTCCAAGGGTAAGAGCCATTGACCCAAGGCAGGTGCCTCCTTCCTTTAGAAAGATTTTTTGCAGTCCCAGACTATCAGATTCAATACACCTCTGGCAGTATAGCTCAGGGTGACTAGCTGTGGGCCTGTGAAAGGCTATATATGCAAGAAACAAAACCCCTTAATAGCAAATTCCTTATCATCCCATTTGCATGGTATCTGTTGTGGTTCAGCCTTTAGAAACACTGCTACATCTCTCACCTACACAATTCAGGTTGTTCTGGAATTCTCCAATGAACTACTAGTATTCAAATGGTTGATGGTATTTACCAGCCCGGCTTAGATCAGATACTTTGGGAGGCAGACTGTAGAGTGAAGTGGGAGAAAGGACTTTGGCTTTAGAGTGTGGATATTTCTGGGATTGAATCCCAGTTAGGAGTAACCAGTTGACTATGGACAAATCACTTTGCTGCTCTGATTCACACAGTCTCTGTCTGCAACATGATAACAACTACAACAACAATAATTAAACCTATCACAATTACCTTTTAAGAAGGCAGCACGGGTGATAGAAAGGCATCTGTGATCAGGTCAAGAAAACATAGGTTCACGTCCTACCTTTGACATGAACTGGCTGTGTAACCCTACCTACAAAGGTATCTCAACCTCTCTGTATCCCAGGCAGCTCTTTTTTATTAGGCAATTGGGACTAAGTGATTTGCCTATGGTCACACAGCTAGTAAGTGTCTAAAGCCAGATTTGTACTAGGGTCTCCTGGTTCCAGAGTAAGTGCTTTATCTACTGCACCCACCTAACTGCCCCACCAGGCAAATCTGTTGTGGGGCAGAATAATAGGATGACAGCAGGAAGGGACCTTGGCAGATGGGTAATTCAACCCCTACTTGAAAGTAACCCCAGCCCTCATACATTTGGGAGGTAGTCATTTAGCCCTTTGCTTGAAGACCTCCAAGAAAGGGAACCCCTCCCCCCCCCCCCATCTCTAGGCAGTTCATCCCATGTTTGACTAGTTCTCATGCTTAGGAAATTTTCCCTGATATTGAACCTAAATCTGACCCCACTCACACCAATTATTCCTTGTTTTGTCCTCTTGGGACTGAATAAAGCAAATCTAATTCCTCCTCCAAATACTTGAAGGCAGATATCTTGTCCTACCTGAATCTTCTCTCCAGGATAAAATATGTTCAAATTCTTCAATCAGTCCTCAATAATAAGGACTCAAGGCTCTTTATCATCCCTGGCTTCTGGAAGCAACTTTCATTAAATAAGCCTCCTTTGCACTTGCCACCCTGTATACTAATGGTTTTCCTGCTCATTCCTCATGTGTACAGGTCTTGTCTGCCAAGTGATTCTCATTTTATCAATAAAAACAATAGCTAGGATTTACAGCACTTTGTCTCATTGGATTAGTTCTCATAAAACCTTATGAGATGAGAGTTATAATTAGCCAAAATTTACAAATGAGGAGTTTGAAGCTTGGATGTATTAAGGTATTTGCCCAGGGACACACAACTATTAAAAGTCTAAAGTAGATCTTTCTGACTCTAAGACCATCCATTTTTCCACTGTGCCACCTAGCTGCCCAAGGACCAAGAGAACAAAGCATTATGTATTCGTAGATTCATGGTTGCAAGTGACCTTAGAAGCCACCCAATTTAACCAGCTAATTTTGCAAGTGAAGAAAGTGCAGCCCAGAAGGTGTAAGGGACCTGCTCAAGGTCACACTGATAGTAAATGACAGATCAGGATTCGATTCAGCTCTTCTGACTCCAACCAAATTCAGGGACTCCCCCACCCCATACCATTCTGTCTTTGGGCACTGCCCATTTCAGAGTGCATTCACAAAGAAATGTTAATATTTTGGTTGCTAATCAAACTCTCTGATTAATGATAAGAACAGTGAAAGTGCTTCAGTATAAACTGTTTCAATGATTTCATTACATTCATTTAAAAGGCTGCTATCTGGCATGTCTACGTCTGTTCCGTTGATTTTCCAATCTACCTAAGAGCAGTTGAATTAATCTACTTACCTTGATAAAGAGCTTGCTTTTTGCTCCAAGCTACCAAAAGCTCATTAGCACCATGGCAAGGCCAATGGAGAATTTTTTTCCTAACTGCTGTCATTAAGATGGGCTACCAGGAACATTTCTCTTCCCTCATCCATCTCTGACTTCAAAGATGTGACTGACATACCTGGAGGGAGCCAGGATCCATCCTGTGACCTACCTCATGTAGTCTCTCACTGTCTCGGGAACCTCTCCTTGTTTACTCAAAGAATCTGCAATGAAAAAAAAAATCCATTTTGTTGTTATTGTTTTTTTTTCCTTTTGTCTCATAGAAGGAAAATGTGTTCACCTAGAAACTAGTGTCCAAGCTGGCCACATAGCCATGAGATCCCCATCTTTGTAACCCTGGCTTCTTTTTCATCTTTTTTCAAGTTTTACATTTGGTGTGAACCAAGGTTTGCCAATAGCAAGGGAGTGGGTGGGGATGGTGGATAGCACATTTACATAACAGCTTCCTGTCCCAGCTCAGTGATTTTTCTTCTCATGAATTCTCCAAGAACGGTTTGTCCTTAGGATTTTCTTCTGTCAATCAGCTAACATATGTTAAGCACTACCATGTGCCAGGTATTGTGCTAAGCTCTAGGGAAATAAAGAAATGATTTGCCCTAAGGAGACATGCTGCCAATCAAGAGTAGAGGCTAACCCCATGCCATTCACCCCTAGGACAATCTGGGGGCATTTTGAACTATGATGAATTATATGGCTTTGATCTGTGAATACCTCTGACATCTTGGCTAAGTGACCTTGTTGTGGTCGTTGTTCAGTTGTTCAGTTACGGCAGGCTCTTCATAACCTGTTATGGGTTTTGTTTTTTTTGTTGTTGTTGTTTTGAGGTTTTCTTAGCAAAGATACTGGACTAGCTTACCATTTTCTTCTTCAATAGAGTAGGCAAACAGAGATTTAGTGACTTGTCCAGGGTCATACAGCTAGTGAGCATCTGAGGCTAGATTTGAACTCAGGTCTTCCTGATTTCAGACCCAGTACTCTATCTTTCTCAAGAATGTGACCTATGGAAAGTCATTTAATCTCAGTGCCCCAGGAACTTCTCCAAGATAAAAGGTTGCAGATAAATCATGGATTTATAATGAAAAAAAAAAAGGGAGTTTCTACACCTTTCTTTACACAGATGAAATTTGTGAGTAAGCCTAAACCAATAATGAAAAAAAGAGAAAAGCTATGGTAAGGCTGGATTTGTTTGGAGGCAAATGAGCTATATACACATTCTGACTTGGCCACCTGCTACCTGGTAGCCTTCAGCAAGTCACTTAGACTCCCTGGACCCCCATCTATACAAAGGAGTGATTGGACTAGCTGGCCTTGAAGACCCCTTCCAGCTTGAGAGCTAAGATCCTATGACTGCATCCTTCATGAATTTCACTAAATCCAGAAGTGTAAACTTAACAGTATTTAGAGAAGATTATAGTCAAAGACAAGATGCAAGGGTGGGCTGGGTGACCCCTAGACATGAGCTTTTTATCATGAATGTGGCCTGGGGTGGCCATCTCCATGGGACCACTATAATGCCCAGCTGCATTGTTGGCCAGAACCATATGGTTGTTCCCTCCACTGCATTTTCCCCTACTGCATTATTGATTAGAGGGAAGGAAGGAAACAAGCATTTATTAAGTTCCTACTATATTCCAGGCACTGTGCTAAATGCTTCACAAATATTATTTCATTTTATCTTTAAAAGAACCCAGGGAGCTTGGTGCTGTGAGTATCCTCATTTTATAGTTGTGGGAACTGAAAGAGAAAGACATTAAATGACTGGATCAAGGTAACACAGTTAGTGAATATCTGAGGCAGGATTTGAACTCAGGTCTTCCTGACTCCTAGCCTAACTTTTTATCCTATTGTAATGGGAATGGGGATTTGAAGATCTTCCCTGCCCCTTAATAGACCTGGGGGGGAGGGAGTTTGAAGACCTCCTCTGCTTTGAAAGTAAACTCTGCCCCTTGATAGGCTGAATGTAGTCACATGGAGCCTATGGTGGGAGAATTTGCTGAAGGGGAGCAGAGCCCATAGGGAGTTGGTTCTGAGTTAGCCAGATGGTGGGGGACAGAGGAGCTCAGGCAAGGAGTGGGTTTTGTGAGTAAATATTGATCTTGTATTGGTTTGTGGGAATGCTGAAGGATGCTGTGGTTCTCAGTGTTATTATGGCTTCTGAATGTCTTTGATTCTGTGATGGAATCAGCTTATTGGTTTTGGGATTCAATTTTCTGGTACCTAAATAAATCCTTCAGTTCTATCCTCTATCTGGAGAATCTGGTATATTTTGCGATTGAATGTCATATGATACTTATAGTCACAGTCTTTATTGTGATTGTGGGTGCTGTAAATATTGCATTGGTGCTACACCTATGCACCACTTAGATACTTCTAATTGACCACATATTATGTGATTGTTGTACTAATCATCTTTTTATGACTCCTTGCAGTAACTGCAATTAGCTGATAGTAAAGTCTACTCAGAATCTGTAGTATTGATCAGTCAATATACACAAGGAGAATTATATGTGTAAGTATGTGTATATGCATATATCTATGTATGTGGGGGAGAGAGAATGAGAAAGACAAAGGGAAAGAGATAGAATAAGAGAAAATGAGAGAAAAAAGAGAGAAAGAGAAAAGAGAGAGAATGAGAAAGAGAAAGAAAAAATGAGAATGAGCGAGAGGGGAAGGGAGAGGGAGAGGGAGGGAGAAGGAGAGGGAGAGGAAGAGGGAGGGAGAGAACAGAGCATTTACTAGTCACTGTACCAAGGACTGGTAGTACAAAACTATGAACAAGAAACACAATTGCTTATCCCAAGTTCCTTAAATTCTAATAAGGTAAGAGACTACATAAAGAAGAACTTGAAAAGGTGATTGGGAAATAAAGGGTAGCCATCAGAAACAAGGTGGCTGATGAGGAGGAGGTGGAGGAGGTTGAGAAGTGGGTAAGACAAAGCATGGTTGGGTTATCTTCTGAAACTGTGTCCTGGGAAGGCAGTCATGGGTTATGAAGGTGGGGCCTCTGGATAGACATTTCTCCAGAGTGAGAAAAGATGACAGATTCATGGTTAAAGTGATCTTAGGGACCATCTTTTCAAAGGCAGATGAGGAGAGTCAGGGCCAGAGAGTTAAACTAGTGATTGTTATATGCTTGACCCTGTTCTGCATTCTATAGGGCATACAGAAGGACCAAACAGAGCTATCATTTCAATCAATGAGGTTATAGCTAGTTTGGGAAACAAGTCTAGTGCACATGAGCTACTAGTGAAGAACCTAACATCATTCATGGTAAAATTCTGCTTTGGGTAATGCTAAATGCATTATGGAACCTAAGACAAAGGCTAAGTCACTGAAGACTAGAAGAGTCATGGGAGGCTTTGTGGAGGAGGTGAAACTTGTACTGAGATTAATCTGGCTCAGTTATATAGTGGGTTTGAGGGAACTCATAAAAGAGAAAGTAAGACTGAGTGGAAATCATGACAGCAGAATTCCAAGCCTTGAATGCTAAGATGAGACTATTTTTGATTCCATGGGGCAGATAACAACAATAACATCAAATGATTCCCATAATAATTGTACTCAGAAACTTGGAAAACCCTTTACACACACAATCTACTTGGATCCTTATGTCGGCTCTGGCTGGTGATTGCTATTGTTATCCCCATTTTACAGATTAGGAAATAAAGGCTCAGATTGACTCGCTCAGAGTCTCAGAACTAGTGTCTCAACTGGTATTTTTCCCTGTTGTTTTTGTTTGGTTATTTTCATTATGTCCAACTCCTCATGATCTCATCTGATATTTTCTTGACAAAGATACTGGAATGGTTTGCCATTTGCTTCTCCAGATCATTTTGCAGATGAAGAAACTGAGGCAAACAAGGTAAAGTGACTTGCCCAGGGTCACAGAGCTAGCATTTTAGGCTGGATTTGAACTTATGCAGATGTGTCTTCCTGTCTTCCTGTTTCCAGGTTTGGCAGTCTCTCCACTATGTCACCTAGCTACTCTCAGTATTTGATCCTAGCTCTATTCAATGCCAAGTTGAGTTGTCTATCCACTATTCTGTGAAAGTGATCTTTACCTGCATCAATAACAATAACACATTTAAAAGACTTGTAAGGCTAAGTAAGTGCTTTCCCTACAACAACCCTGTGTGGCAATAATGTGTGTATACACACACACACACACACACACACATATATACACATATATATATATGTGTACATTTACACAATTGTGTGTGTGCATAATAGAAGAGAATAGTCTCTGAGGTTACTTTAAGGAAGACTAGGCTAACAGCAGAACAGACAGTAGCTGTTTGTCCTTCATTTTCAAAGAGAACCAAGGACCTCACACATGATATCCTGACAGATGTATGAATTGGTCTGGAGTGAGGCAGAGCTGTGCAAAGTCATCAACCTCATTTTCCCAGAGTCATCAGAGTTCAGTGGCAGGACCAAAAGTCAAGAGGTCTGGCGATGACTCAGGATGCAGTGGATGACCTTGGCATCTTTGATGCCTGACCAAGCTCTAAGCACTTCACAAACTCTGTCTTTAGCTGCCTTCATGGGATGAATTGTTCTCATCCACCCATTTTGCTGAGGAAAGCCTTCATATGCTTGGGCTAGACATACCTGTAACTCACTGATGGGTTTGAGGACTGTCAGTTATCCTCAACTTTATTTAGCCTGTCTGCCCACAGAGTTTTATTGGGATGAGTCTCCTGCACATGCTGAAGCTTCTTGGAGCCACAGATGAGAGTTGGGTGGCAGATGGGCACCAGATATGGCTGAGCAGCCCTGAAAAGGGCACAGCAAGCCCTCATACCAGAGGTGCTAAACCTCCCTGGATACCCAATGCACACGCAGACAACAGGAGTTCGAGGCAAGTGTTTGCATCATTATTCTGGATCCAAACTTCTATATTTCTTTCCAGTCAGCTCCATACCATGCTACAACCGGTACTCCCTATTCCCTCCTTTCCTGCTCCCATTTATGTGTTCCCTTCCCTTATTAGACTGTACTCTCCTCAAGGGTAAGGATTGTTGCTTTTTGAACTTCAATCCCCTGTACTTAGTACAAAGTCTGACAAGTAGTAAGCACTTAAGAGCTCTGCTGACTCTATCTATCTATCTATCTATCTATCTATCTATCTATCTACCTACCTACCTACCTATCTATCTACTATGAGAAGCCAATCAGAAAGATATTTCTGTATTCGATGAAGGAATAGATAAGGATGGTGGCACTGGAAATACAGAGAAAGGGACAAATACAAAAGACATTTTTAAAAAGTCCATAGACCTTGATGGAGTTTATTAAGTAGAGGGCTATAGTGTCAGATCTTCATTTTAGGAAATCCATTTGGTGGCTTAGAGGAGGATGGATTGGAATGGGGACAGACTTGAATCAGAGAATCTAATTAGGAGCTATTGGAATAGTTCAAGCAAGAGGTGATGATGGGGACTGGGCAGGGAAAGCACAGTGCACAGCCTGTGCCAGTACAAACTTGAGACCAGACCACAACTGAGCACAAGTGAGCCCCACCTTTGCAGACCTCTCACGTTGGGATGGATGACCTGTTGGATCTAGGTAAGAGAAAGCACAGGGCTTGGGGCAGCAACAGCAACTTCAGCTAGGGCTATCAGCCCACAGCCTGGATATTTAAAAATCACCTACCTGAACTTCCAGGAGCCAAGATGGCAGAGTAAACCCTAGCTACTCTAATCTCCCTTCCTGACCCTGAAAACCCAGAGATTATTGCCGCAGTGTAAAATCCTGAAATAGTGGAAGCAGTGGAAGGCTTGGGAGTCCTAGAATAAGGGTGTGACTGAAGCTGTGCTGAGCCAGAAGCGAAGTGTGGGAGGCATCCCAACAAATGCCATCTCAGCTGACCAGTGGGAAATCCTGAAGTGCAGGGGGTTGGAGCCAGCAAGCACTAACACCAGAAGCCCAGGTGTGCCTTAGCACAATTAAGGAAATCTGGGGACACCAGCACAGCAGGCTGCGGGCTGCTGAGCCTGCCCAAGCCCCTGGGACACAGAGGGGGAAACCTGAAGTGTCAGACCATCCATCCCCCACACCTTACTCTGTGAGGCTCAGGGTAACCCAGGGGAAACTCTGAGAGGCCTAGCCTTGGCCACAGTCTAGATACCCAGAGGCTACAGTACACAAAGTCAACAAACAAGCCCCTAGCTCTCAGCTTGAGGAGCATGGGTCAAAGCCCTCTATACCCCAGAAGCAAGCAGAAATCCACCTTAAAAGTCAGGAAATACACAATCACAATGGGCCAGAAGCAATCAAAGATGATTAAATCCTATTGTTGTGAATGAGAAGGATCACTTTCAGGAGACACCATCATCTCTATAATCTAAGACCACATAAGAAAACATAAACTGGTCTAAGGCCCAAAAAGCATTCTTGGAAGACCTCAAGAAAGATTTTAAAAGCCAAATTAGAGAGGTAGAAGAAAAGTTGACCAATTCTTTTTTTTTTCTTTTTGGAGGGCAATTGGGGTTAAGTGACTTGCCCAAGGTCACACGGCTAGGTTTTTGTTTGTGTGTGTTAAGTGTCTGAGGTCGGATCTGAACTCAGGTCCTTCTGACTCCAGGGCAGATGCTCTACTCACTGCGACACCTAGCCGCCCCCGACCAATTATTTTAAAAGTACATTGGCCAAAATGGAAAAAAATCTGACTGAAGAAAAATCCTTAAAGAGTAAAATGTGAGGGGCAGCTAAGTGGTGCAGTGAATAGAGCACAGACTCTGGAGTCAGGAGGAACTGAGTTCAAATCTGACTTCAGACATAGAACATTTCCTAGCCATGTGACCTTGGGCAAGTCACTTAACCCCAATTACCCTACCTTCCCCCCTCCAAAAACCAAAAAACCAAAAAAACACAAAACCCTAAAATTTGTGAATTGAGAGACAGGAGATGCAAAATCTAAGAGAAAATACCTTCCTAAAAATGAAATCTGAACATATGAAAAAGGAGCTTCAAAAACTAACTGAGGAAAACAATACACTAAAAATTAGAATCAGTCAAGTTGAAGGTAATGACTCTATGATGCATCAAGAATCAGTTAAACAAAACATAAAGAGTGAAAAATTAGAAGAAAAGGTAAAATATCTCACCGGAAAAACAGCTGACCTGAAGAATAGATCCAGAAGGGATAATTCAAGAATTATTGGCCTACCAGAAAGCCATGATGAAAAAAATAGTCTGGAAAATATCCTCCAAGAAATTATCAAAGAAAACTGTCCTGAGATCCTAGAATCAGAAGGTAAAATAGTTATAGAAAGAATATACTGCTCCTGAAAGCGATCCCAAATTGAAAACTCCAAGAAATATTGTAGCCAAATTCCAGAATTATTAGGTCAAGAAGAAAATCTTGCAAGCAGCCAGAAAGAAAAAAAAATCAAATATTGTGGAACTATAGTTAGGATCACATAGGACCCAGCAGCTTCTACACTAAAAGAGTGGAGGGATCAGAATATGATATTTCATAAGGCAAAAGAGCTTGGTCTGCAACCAAGGATCAACTATCCAGCCAAACTGAGCATAATCTTTCAAGCAAGGAGACAGTCATTCAGTGAAATGAGGGACTTCCAGACCATCCTGATGAAAAAGCCAGAGCTCATTGGGAAATTTGATCTCTAAATACAAGACTCAAGAGAGACATAAAAAGGTAAACAAGGAAAACACACACAATTTATGATTCAATAAGAGCAAGTTGTTTCATCCCTATATGGGAAGCTGATACCTGTCAGTACTGAGAATTATATAATTATTGCGACATTTAAAAGGGATATACATAGTTAGAGGGTGTGGATATAAATGAACTAATATGATGATAAAAACGTTATTAAGGGGTGCAAATGGATTGTAATGGGCAAAAAGGAAAGGAGGAGGAGGCAGAAAAGAGTAAATTATTAGAGGGAAAGAAGGGAGGGAGATGAACACTATATGAACTTTACTCTCATTGGTTTTGGTTCAAGGAAGGATTAACATAATTAGTTAAGTATAGGATTCTAATGTGGAAAGACACAAAAACACAATATAGTAGGGGGAAAGGAGGGAAGGAGAAGACCATTGTAAGAAATTTGCTCTTATTTGTTGGGTTCAGGGAGGGAATAACATACATTGTTAAGTATGAAAATTGTGCCCTATAGGCAGTAGGTGGGGAAAGGAGGGAAAGGGGAGAAAAGGGGGGGGGGAGTTAGAAGGGAGGGAAGTAGTAGTAAGGGAGAAGGGTAGGTAAAGGGAGGGAGGTGTATAGGGAGGGAATACTGAAGGAGGCGGTGGTCAAAGGGAAAACTCCTAAGGAGGGGAAGGGAGAAGGGAGAAATAAAAGCATAAACAGGGGAGGGAATAGGATTGAGGGAAAGACACAGATAGTAATCATAACTGTGAATGCGAATGGGATGAACTCTCCCATAAAATGGAGGCAGATAGCAGAATGGATTAAAAACCATAATCCTATAATATACTGATAACAAGAAACCCATCTGAAACAGGGAGGTACACATAGGGTAAAGGTAAAAAGCTGACATAGAATATATTATTCTTAAGCTAAAGTAAATAAATGCAGGAGCAATCCTTATCTCAGATAAAGCAAAAGCAAAAATACAATTAAAAGAGATAAGGAAGGAAGCTATATCCTGCTAAAAGGCACCATTGAGAATGAAGCAATATCATTACTTAACATACATGCACCAAGGGGTATAGCATCCAAATTCCTAGAGAAGAATTTAATTGAATTAAAGGAAGAAATAGATAGAAGTTTACTAGTGGGGGACCTCAATCTCCCCCTCACTGAACTTGATAAATCTAACC
The DNA here is from genome assembly GCA_011680675.1 of Gymnobelideus leadbeateri. Classification (NCBI taxonomy): domain Eukaryota; kingdom Metazoa; phylum Chordata; class Mammalia; order Diprotodontia; family Petauridae; genus Gymnobelideus; species Gymnobelideus leadbeateri. The sequence goes on along the minus strand of WOXC01007326.1, from coordinate 83,392 downwards.
TCAAAATAAACTAGAAAGAAGTTAAGAAGGTGAATAGAATTTTAGAAAGGGTGGATATGATAGATCTCTGGAGAAAATTGAATGAAGGTAAAAAAGAAATATATCTTCTTATCTGCAGTACATGGCACATACACAAAAAAGGCCATGTACTAGGGCATAAAACCTCACAATTCAGTGCAGAAAGGCAGAAATTAAATGCGTCATTCTCAGATCATGATGCAATAAAAATTATATGGAAAGGGCCTTGGAAAGATAGACTATAAAGTAATTGGAAACTAAATAATTTAATCATGAAGAATGAGTGGGTCAAACAAGAAATTATAGAAACAATCAGTAACTTCATTCAAGAGAATGAGAGTAATGAGATAACATACCAAAATTTGTGGGATGCAGCAAAAGCAGTTCTTAGGGGAAGTTGTATATCTCTGAATGTATACATGAATAAACTAGAGAAAATGGAGGTCAATAAATTGGGCACACAACTGAAAAAGCTAGAAAAAGAACAAGTTGAAAATCCCCAATTAAATACTAAACTAGAAATAATGAAAATCAAAGGAGAGATTAATAAAACTGAAATTGAGAAAACTACTGAATCAATAGATAAAACTAAGAACTCACTTTATGAATAAAAAAATAAAATTGGTAGACCTTTAGTCAATATGATAAAAAAAAAGAAAGAAGAAAACCAAATTAAGAGTACCAAAAATGAAAAGTGTGAATTTACCACCAAAGAAGAGGAAATTAAAGCAATAATTAGGAATTTTAGTGAAATGTATGAATATTTACAAAAATATAAATTGCCTCGATTAAATGAAGAGGAAGTAAATTACTTAAATAATACCATCTCAGAAAAAGAAGTTAAACAAGCCATCAATGAATGCCCTAGGAAAAAATCTCCAGAACCAGTTGGATTTTCTAGCGAATTCTGTCAAACATTTAAACAATACTTGAGCCTCAGACACTTCACACACACACACACACACACACACACACACAGGAAACTAGCCATGTGACCTTGGGCAAGTCACATAACCCCAATTGCCCTACCTTCCCCCTTCCAAAAAAAAGAAAAAAGAAAAAAAGAAAATAAAGAACACTTGATTCCAATACTTTACAAACTATTTGGAAAAATTGGAGAAGGAGTCCTACCAAATTATTTTTATGACACAAATATGGTGCTGATACCTAAATCACGAAGACACAAAACAGAGAAAGAAAATTATAGACCAATTTCACTTATGAATATAGATGCAGAAAATTTAAATAAAATATTAGCAAAAAGACTACAGCAACTTATCACAAGAGTAATACACTTTTATCAGGTGGGATTTATTTCAGGAATGCAAGGGTGGTGCAATATTAGAAAAACTAACAGTATAATTGATCACATCAACAACAAAACCAGCAGAAACCATATGATTATCTCATAGATGCAGAAGAGGTTTTTGACAAAATATAACACCCATTCCTATTAAAAACAGGGAAAAGTATAGGAATAAATGGAGTCTTCCTTAAAATACTAAGTAGCATCTGCCTAAAACAATCAGCAAGTATTATATGTAATGAGGATAATCTAGAAGCATTTCCAATAATATCAGGGGTGAAACAAGGATGTCCATTATCATCCCTCTTACTTAATTTTGTGCTAGAAATGTTAGCAGTAGCTCTAAGACAAAAAAAGGGAATTGAAGGAGTCAAATTAGGCAAAGAAGAAACTAAGCTATCACTCTTTGCAGATCATATGATGATATACTTGGAGAATCCTAGAGAATCAAGTAAAAAGCTACTTGAGATAATAAATTTGTCAAAGTGGCAGTATATAAAATAAACCCATACAAATCCTCAGCATTACTATATATTTCTAATGAAACCCAACAGCAAGAGATAGAAAGAGGAATTCCTTTTAATGTTACCGTAGACATTATAAAATATTTGGAAATTTATCTGCCAAAACAAACCCAGGACCTATATGAATACAATTACAAAACACTTTTCCCACAAATAATGTCAGATCAAACTAACTGAAAAAAAAATCAGTTGCTGGTGGCTAGGTTGAGCTAATATAATAAACATGACAATTTAACCTAAATTAAATTAAATATTTAGTGCCATACCCATCATCTACCAAAAAAAAAAATATTTTATAGAGCTAGAAAAAAATAGTAAAAAAATTTCATTTGGGCTCTTTCCCGTCTCTCAAGATGGCAGACCAAAAGCCACCCAAGGAAAAGAACGTAAAAAAGGGGAAAAAAGAGAAAAAAAAAGGAAGATGTAGCTGAAAAGGCCAAAAAGCCTCGAAAGCGCTGCAGTTGGAGCCCAGTCCTGGCCCGAGGGATTGGTAGATACTCCAGGTCTGCAATGTATTCGCGGAGAGCCATGTATAAGTGGAAATACGCTGCCCTGAAAACCCGGAGTGAAATGAAGAAGTGCCTGCTACTGTCTCAAAGCGTGTTGGTGGTGATAAGAATGGAGGAACTCGAGTGGTAAAGATTCGCAAAATGCCCAGGTATTACTCTACTGAGGATGTGCTTAGAAAGTTGCTAAGTCATAGCAAAAAGCCCTTCAGCCAGCATGTGAGGAGACTTCGAGCTAGCGTCAAGCTCAGTAAGGTTCTGATCATGCTCACTGGCCACCACAGGGGCAAGCGCGTGGTTTTCCTAAAGCAACTGGCTAGTGGCTTGCTACTGGTGACTGGACCTCTGACATCAACCATGTTCCTCTGAAAAGGACCCATCAGAAATTTGTCATTGCCACTTCTATCCGAGCTAACCTTTCAGGTGTGAAAATTCCAAATCATCTTACTGATGCTTACTTCAAGAAGAAGAGGCTCTGTAAACCTAGACACCAAGAAGGAGAGATTTTTGACACAGAAAAAGAGAAATACGAGATTACAGAGCAGCGCAAGGCTGATCAGAAAACAGTAGACTTTCAGATCCTACCCCGAATCAAGAAAATTCCTCAGCTCCGTGGCTACCTGCGTTCTGTCTTCTCTCTTTCCAACAGAGTTTATCCTCACAAACTGGTGTTTTAAATGCCTTGCAGAGAACACTTATTAAAATATTTGCAATAGTAAAAAGAAAAAAAATTTCATTTGGGAGAACAAAAGGTCCAGAATATCAAGGTAAATAATGAAAATAAATGCTAGGGAAGGTGGCCTAGCCATATCAGATTTTAATCTGTATTATAAAGTAGCTGTCATCCAAACTGCTTGGTACTGGCTGAGGAACAGAGTGGTGGATCAGTAGAGCAGATTTGGTACACAAGATGCAGAAGTCAATGACCATAACAATATACTGTTTGATAAACCCAAAGACCCCAGCTTTTGGGAAAGAGCTCACTATTTAACAAAACTTCTGGCAAAACTGGAATATAGTATGGCAGAAACTAGGCATAGACCAATATCTTACACAGTATACCAAAATGAAATCTAAATGGGCGCATGATCTAGGTATAAAGGCTGATACTGTAGGCAATCTGGGAGAACAAGAAATAGTTTACCTGTCAGATTGATGTTGAAGGGAAGTTTTTATGACCAAACAAGAGTTAAAGAGCATTATGAAATGCAAAATGGATGATTTTGGTTACATTAAATTGAAAAGTTTCTGTACAGATAAAGCAAATGTAACCAAGATTAAGGAGGAAGTGGAAAATTGGGAAAGAATTTTTACAACCAGTGTCTCTGATAAAGGACTCATTTCTAAAATATACAGATAATTGATACAAATCTCTAAGAATACAAGTCATTCCCTAATTTATAAATGGTCAAAGGATATGAACAGGTAGTTTTCAGAGGAAGAAATTAAAGATATGTATAAGCATATTAAAAAATGCTCTAAAACACTACTGATTAAAGAAATGCAAATCAAAACAACTCTGAGGTACCACATCTCACCAGTCAGATTGGCTAAGATAATAAAACAGGAAAATGATAAAGAGAGGAGGTGGAAAAATTGGATCACTAATGCATTGTGGGTGGAGTTAACTGATTAAACCATTATAGAGAGCAATCAGGAACTATGCACAATGGACTATAAATAAGTGGACACCCTTTGACCCAGCAATACTGCTTCTAGGGTTATATCTCAAAGAGATCACAAAAGTGGGAAAAGTACCTGTATGTACAATAATATTTATAGCAGCTTTTTTTTTTTTTGGTGGCAAAGAACTGGAAATCAAGGGGATGCCCATCAATCGGGGAATGGCTAAACAAGTTGTGGTACATGAATGTAATGGAATACTATTGTGCTATAAGAAATAAGGAGCAGACAGACTTCATAATTACCTGGAGAGACCTATATAAACTGATACTGAGTGAAGGGAGCAGAACCAGGAGAAATTTGTATACTATTACAGATGCAACGTATGTGTGATGACTAGCTTTGATAGACTGGGCTCCACTCAGCAATACAAGGTTATAAGACAACTCCAAAAGATTCATGATGGAAAGAGATATCCACATCCGGAGAAAGAACTACAAAGGCTGAATGCAGACTGAAGCAAACTACTTGCTCTCTCTCTTTTTTTGGTTTGCTTTTGTTTCCTCTTTCTCATTGTTCACTCCATTGACTATAATCCTTCTGTACAACCTGAATAATGTTTCATGTGACAGTATTTGTAGATCCTATATTTGACTGCATGCCACCATGGAGGCAGGGCTGGAGGAGGAGAGGGAAAGGGACCAAATTTGCAACTCAAGGGGTTCTGGAACTGAATGTTATAAACTAAAAGGAAATAAATAAATTTTAAAAATTAAAAAAAGAGGTGATAAAGGATGTGAGTATAAGAAGAAAGCATTCAAGAGAGAAATGGTGAAGGCAGAAACATCAGGATTTAGGAACTGATTGGGTGAGAGCGATGATTTGAAGAGGTTGACCTGGTTGTAAATCAGGGAGAAGGAAGGATGGCAGTCCCTTCAATCATTCCTTAAGAAAGACTATAGATAAGAAGATCCTGGTAAGTGGCTAATAAGTGCCATTATGTATGCTGTTCTCATGGCCATTCATTCTTGAATTTTTCAATTTCCTTATGATTAAGCTCAAATGCTTCCTCCTACATTGGACCATATTTGAATTCTTATTGGTTAAAGTTCATCTTTCACTGGTCTAGCTCCCAGTGTATCCATGCCTTCTGGTTCTACATAAGTCTTCTCTGTGAACTCCCATATGTTGGAAGTCTTATCTTAGGCTTTTTAATATTTGGTGGATATCAGTGAAGTACTTAGAATATTCATCTGTTCTTCCTTGCTCTTACTCTGTGGCCTTTCCCAATTCTACTTCTGGATAACATCTTCTCTGTCACTTCTTGTGTTTTTTTTTTTTCCATTGCTCTTTAGATCACTCACATTCTTACTTCTTTAGAGATTCTTTTAGCTGTTCTATAGTCCATAACTCTACAGTACCAGGAGAAGAGTGTTGGATTTAAAAATAGCATGCTTTGAATCCCAGAAAAGTTTGGGAATGTGTCAAGCACTGTATGTTTTTTTAATACAGTCTTCCTCCTATTCTATTCAGAGCCTTGCTCACTGTCCATCCACAGTGCCCATCCAAAGTAAACATACCAATGAACCAACTCAATCAATTTTATGTCCAACTGAATACCACAGGATGGAGAACAGACATTCTTTATTCATTGGATTTCCCTTCTGTGAATTGTTAGGCCAATCAATTTTATGGCTGAAGGATCTTGACATTTTTCTTCCATTATGTGTCCTCTGTGACAACAGGTTGAAGATCTTGTTGATGACTGCTCTTCCTATTTTATGCCTTTAGGAATCATGATAGTTGAAGGGTCCTTGAACAAAGTTGTCTCACCAGGAGATATAGCTATGGCTTCTTCAACATATGTATAAGAATATCCTTTTTGGAGCAAAAAAGCTTTTGGAGTCATAAGCTGAATTTTGTTCCACTGAGTCAAATGCTTTTAAAAAGTAAGCAACATGAGGCAGCTAGGTGGTGCAGTAAATAGAGCACTGGCCCTGAAGTCAGGAGGACCTGAGTTCAAATTTGTCCTCAGACACTTGACACATTCACTAGCCGTGTGACCTTAGGCAAGTCACTTAACCCAATTGCCCTGCCCCCCCCCAAAAGAGCAAAAATAAAAGTAATCAACAATGCGCTCACGCGCGTGCTCACACACACACACACACACACACACACACACACACTGTTCTCTATAATTCTTAGCCAATTGCATCTCTGTGGAGCTATGGTTTATTTTGGAAAATTATTTACAGAAAGCCACCTTTATGATTATCATCTTTTCATCAAGTATATTCTCTCTCTCTCTCTCTCCCCATATATATATTCTCCAAAAGATTTTATTGGAATGAAAAAGTAAGCACTTCAGTTGGGAGCCATTCATGAGTAATCTTTCATTGTAAGTAGTTTCATCTGTGTTTTTCTCTCTGATCAGTAATATCTTACCCTCTTGGATATACTTTGAATGTTGAGCCCCTCAGTGCTTTCAAAATTATGTCAGCTGTGGAACAGATATTTAGGGTGGGGGAGAAGGGAAGAAAAAAAGGAAAAAATAAATTTACATGACACATTTATTATATATTTAATAGGAAGAGTAAGTTGTACATAATAAATTTGCAGTTTCGTATGCAATTATCTTTTTATTCTATTATGCTATGGAAATGTTTGTTTTATTTAATAATTAAATTTCAAAAATTATAATGCACCAGGACCCCGTTTTTGGTGACTTCACTGACTTTGGTGATGGCAGAAGCCTACTAAAACATGCTTGCAGGTTTGTTTTTCCAGTTGTCCATTTTTTTCCTCTCATGTCAGTTTTTTTTTTTTTTTAAGTTCTCTAAAACGATCACGTTTTGATGGTTTTCATATCAAGGTCTTAGTCCAGAATCTTATTTTAAAATGTATTTTCTATGTGCTCAGTCTCTTGGAAATTGCTGGATAGCAATGTTTATCATGTTTTGGTTTGGATGATCTTCTTGGTTTCTAATAGAATTTCTCTATCACTTCGTCTTCTAAGACAGAGGTAAACAAGTTATAAGATTCTTTATAATTTTCTTCATTGATAGTTATTGTGGGAACTGCAAGATGGACTAATCAGGTAGCCCAGAGAATAATGTTTCTTATTTCTTATTAGCCCATGATGAAACCAACTCTGCCAAAACTTCATAAGTCACCTCTCTGAAGAGAAGCAGATGGGAATAAACAGCAGACAACTCCTTCAAGGATAAAAATAATAGCTTGCATTTCTAGAGTGCTTCCTGCTTGAAAAATGTTTTTTCACAAAATCCCTTTAAGAAGTGGTAGTATATTATTTACACTATTCTATTGCATTTCTATTGCACAGGAGGGGAAACTGAGCCTCAGGTAGTTTGTGATTTCCCCAGGGAAATAATGTCATGACAAATGAACTTTATAGTGAGCAAATATAAGAACATACAGTCATAGGTTCAAAGCTAGAAGACACCATGGTCATTCCACTTACCAGACATGCAAAATGGAGCTCTGAAGGGGAACTGACTAGCCTAAGGTCACAAAGACAGGATGTCACAGAGCTGTCACTTAAGCCAAGTCCCTTTTCTCCAAGGCTCTGCTCTTTCCACTAAACCATGGCCTTTAGAGACAAACAATTTGAGCAACACCCATGAAATGATGGACTCTCACAGTTGGCCATGAATATTTAAGAGTAATTGAAAAAAATTAAAATCTGGGGTGAGGCCACCCCAGGTACTAAGGACAGAGATGGGATATGGCATGGCAATGTTTAAGGAACAGCAAGGCCAGAGTAGCTGGGTCATAGATGGCATGGAGGGGGGCCAAATGTGAATAAACTGAAGGTAAGTTAGGCTCAAGTTGGGAAGGGCTTTAGAAGTTAAAAAAGGTTTCAGATTTGATCCTAGCAGTAATGTGGAGTCCCTGAAATTTCTTGAGCAGGGGAATGGCATGGTCAGTCCTGTGCTTTGGGGAAAAATTCTATCTATCTATCTCTCAGCTATATATCAATCTATATATCTATCAGCTGAGTGGTTTGGAATGGGGAAGGACTTGGAGAGCAACAGGAAGGCTCTTGCACAAGTCCAGGTGAGAGGAGATAAGCCCTGAACTGGGGCAGCAACAGTGTGAATGGAGAAAAGGGGTACATGTGAGAGATGACGCAGACAGGAAGATGGGATTAATAGTACAGGTAAGAAGAAATGAGTGTCTGAAAAACAGATTGCAAATGCAAATTATCCAATTAAAATGCAAATAAATTCAAAGAGGTTTAAACAAAGCCATGAATGAGTTATTTGGGGGGTACGTTTTCTTTAATATGAGAATGGCAGTGGAGGTTTACTGAGGAGCCCTGGATTTGGAGTGAGAAAACTGGGTTTTAATTCTGGCTCTACCAACTTACTTCCTGTGTGACTTATACATATTATTTAACCCCTTTGGGCTGAAGTTTGTGAAAAGAAAATGGCTGGAGATGCTGTCTGGGGCGCCTTGCAGCTCTGGATGTGGAGCCCGCCATTGCATGGTCCCCTTTAGCTCCAAATCTGTGACCTTGTGACACAGAATGATGTCTTCTCCTACCCAACTGCCAGGCTGTGTGGTTAAAGACTCCACCCTGGGCTGAATGAATCATGGGCTGTTGACCTAGTGTGACATTTCTAATGTTTTGTTGATAATTATCTGGAGAAAAGCAGATCATGAACCAATAGTACAATTGTAGGCTTGATTTTTTTAGGTTAAGTAGCAAGTCAAAGGGAGGACTGGGGCCAGACCTAAAAGAGGCAGCAGAGTCACAGATAGGACGCTGGACTTGGAGTCAAGGAGACCTGAGTTCAAATCCCACCTCAGGTACTTGCTAACTGTGTGACTCTGGGCAAGTCACTTAACTTCTCTGGTCCTTAGCTTCCTCATCTACAAAATGAGAGGGTTAGACTTGACCTTCAAGGCACCTTCTGGGTCTACATCTATGATCCTCTGAACTCTGATCTCCTGGCCCTTGGCTCACACCTGATATTTCAGGGTTCCTAGGAGCATGCTGCGTATATAAAGGCCTTGTCATTTGCCTTGAACACATAAGCCAGAGGTCAAGGAAGAAGAGAATTGAGGATTAATGTGTCCATAAACTAAACGGAAAAGCTGCCAGTGGCCTTCAAAGCTGCTGGTTTCTCCTTTTTTCTTGTATTCCTATCTCCATGGCAGGCAGTGAGGCCTGGACTTGCCGTGGGGAAGCCCCAGGTTCTCATCCTTCCTTAATCACTTTTTGTGTGATCCTGGGTAAGTCAGCTGTATTCTCTGCATCTTAATCACCTTCTATGTAATACATGATGCCTCCCTTTCAGGCTAGCCATGAGGATGAAACGAGAGAATCTACATCAAATTCTTTGGGAACCTCAACAACATACGCTACATATGCAAGAGCTGCTTCTGTTATTGGCAGCCACAGCAGAGGCTCAGTCTCTGCTTCTGCTAAATTGAACACACATTCTGGACCTTTCCTAAGAGAATCACATCATCCTCTAAGATTCTACCACAATTGGTCTGGTTATTGCAGAAATCAATTCATCAACAAGTGTTAGTGGGTGACTCCCGCATGCAAGGTGCTGTTCTCAGGCTCTGGGATCCAAAGACCAAAGTGATAATAAGCTGGTGGTCCTCAGAGAGCTCGCAGTTCAGCAGGGAGGCAACGTCCTCATGATGGGTATTGATGTTCCAGGGAAGGAAGGCACCAGCATCGGGGGAGATCAATGGAGTATCTGACATGATCCTAAGTGATTCTAAGAGGCATGGGTGCAGAAACATGGAATGGGGGATGGAATTCTATGGGTTAGGAGTGGTAAGAAAACCAATCTGACTGAAATATGGAATGTGTGAAGGGTAATGAGTGATGTACAATAAGGATTCAAAGGTCACATGAGAAGAGCTTGTGAAGGGCCATAAATGCCCAAGAGAGGGGTCAGGTTTTGATCATAGAAGTAACAGAAAATTCTGGGAGCTAAACAAGTAAATAACAGAATAGTTAGGTGGCACAGCAAATAGAGCACAGGGTCTGGAGTCGGGAAGACCTAAGTTCAAATCTTGCCTCAAATACTTAATATGTGTGTGACCCTGGGCAAATCACTTAACCCTGCTTGCCTCAGTTTCCTTATCTGTAAAATGAGCTGGAGAAGGAATTGGCGAACCACTCCAGTATCTGCCAAGAAAACCCAAATGTGATCATGAAGAGTTGAACACAAATGAAAATGAGTGAACAACAACAACAAATGACACAGAGACTGACCTGAAAGAAAAGCACTTTGGCATGTGTATGGGAAATGGATTGGAAGAGAAAGAAACTGGAGGCAAGGAGGTAGACTGGATGGAGGAAGTCCAGATGAAAGGTGCTGAGAGCCTGCACCAAGATGGCGACTCTCTGAGTGAAGAGAAGGGGACAGATAGGAGATATACTAGGAAATTTAGCTCTGTATTGGATGTGAGGGCTAAGTGCCAGAGGAAATGCAATCTAGGCTGGGAGCCTAGGTGACTAGAAGGAGGATGCCCTCCACAGGAACTGAAGTTTGGACCAGAAGGATGACTTCAGATGGAAAGATACACTAAGCAGCTGGTGATGCAGGGACTGCTGTTGTCACCTAACCATAGGTGACAAAGAGTTAAATCCAGAGTTCAGTATCTTTTCTCTTTATTCTCACTCTCTCTCTCTCTCTTTCCCTCCCTCCTCCTTCCCTCTCTCCCTCCACTCCCCCCGCTCATTCCTGTATTCCATCAGCTTTTATAGGTCCAACCATCACCTCTGTTAGGTGACTCCCAAATCTCTATGCTTGGCAGTCATCCCAATTTACACACACACACACACACACACACACACACACACACACACACACAGCCTGTAGGACACTTCCCCTTGGGTTTTCTGTAATAGTACAAAACCAAGCTCCTTCTTTCCCACTCACACCTATTCCTCCTTCAAACTTCTCTGTTTCTTTTCAGGGCACTGCCATACTTCCAGTAATCCATGCTTTCAACCTCAGAGCCATCTTTGCCCACTTCTTTCCCCCATCCTCCATAACCAATAGGTTACCAAGCCTTGTGACTTCCACACTTAAATCCTTTTCTTTCTCTCCACTCTTTCATCCCGCTAGTTCAAACCTTCATTACTGCTCACCTGACATGGCAACAGCCTTCTGATCACTCTCCAGGCTTCCAGTTTCTCCCCTCTCCATTTCTGCCTTCACACAGCTGCCAAATAATCTTCCTCAAACACAGGTCAGACTATGACACTCCCATTCTCATGACTTTTTAAAACAACCTTATAGACTCTACTTTCTCATTCAAGACCTTCATGATCAGGGCCCAGCCTCCTCTCGTGGTTCTCTATTATGATCAAATATACACTCCTCTTTATGACATCTAAAGCCATTTGCAACCTGGCCCAAGCTGCCCTTTGGCCTTATTACCTTCACAAACTATACAGTCAAATTGGTCTTCTTACTGTTCCTCACACATGACTATCCATCTCCCATCACCCTTTGGCACCGACTGTTCTCCATGCCTAGGATTCACTCCTTCTTGATGGCCACCTCTTAGATGCCTAGTTTCCTTCAAAAGTCACAAAGTCGTTCCTGATTCACTCAGAAAATGAAAGAAAAATTACACCCTTCCCCCTGAAAATGACATTGTGTCTACTTATTTACAACTCCTACTTGCTGTCTCCTTAAGTACAATGTAGGTTCCTTGAGGACAGGGAGGGTTTCCCATCTATCCTTGCATTCCCAATGCCTAACACAATACCTGGCACATATTAGGTCAAAATGCTTGTTGACTTATCGGTTCGTAGTATTTTCCATTTCAACCAAGCAGGTCTAATTGTTGCCCCCTATGTTCAGCTACCCCTTGTATCATCTCCATTCTACTGCCCAGGCTGACCCAAAGGTCTGACTCTTCCAATCACTTTGGAGCCAGCTCCCATAGGAACACTTTCCTGAGATCTCTGTCTGATAAGCTTCTGCCTCCGCAAGTTAGGTTGTATTTGTTTATATCTAGATCTTCTATCCCCCAGTAAAATGTAAACTCCTCCAGAGCAGAGCCCATTGTCAATTTTGTCTGTTTCCTAAGCCTTTTACAGAGTAAACAATTAAACGCTTGTTGACTGAACAGCTAAATCCTGTCCTCTTCTCATCATTTCCACAGCTCAAACTGTGACAATCTCAGTGTTTATGGCCTGTGTGACCATGGCTAGTCCCAGACCCCTTGAGCCTTAGTTTCCTCATATGTAAAGAGTTGGATGAGATGGTCTCCAAATTCTGATCGAGTTCTATGCTTTCCGTCCTATGGTCTTACCGGACATTCTCTTCTCCCAGGGTTTTAATGACCACATCTCCATTTTTCTTCCTTTTGAGACTTCTCTTTATCCTTTGCTTGGTTCTCATCTTTTTCCTGACTCTTTAATGTTGCCTTTCATCAAAAAATCTGCTCTTCCCTCTGCTTTCTTTGCTCTCCCTTTCCTCCTCTTCCCTCAGACCAGTGTGACCTCAAACCGTCTCCCCTTAATTCTCTGTTCCTTCTCCCCTTTCTTTCTGTGATCTCATCAGATCACACATTTTGAGATGGAACATCCTTTATCCTAAGAAATTGCTTAAACAGCTTGCCAGGCTAACGTGTAAGGTGGGAATGAAATGCAGTCTTCTTGACCTAAAGCCCAGTACTGTATCCACCAGAATACATGCCTTCTTCACATGCACTGTTTTAAATTAACGGGAGACAGAGTGGACAGAGCTAGTGCAGAAGGCAGGAAGATCTAGGTTTAGGTATCGCCTCTGACAAATACCATGTGTTTCTGGTCAAGTGATTTAACTTCTCTATGCTCTGGGCGGCTCTCTAAGATTATAAGGTGCAGATAATGGGCCAAAATGCCTTGGCAGGAGTTTCCTCACCTGGAGGATCCCAACACCATTGAAATCAAAGATCTTATCCCCTCTCTACTGCAAATAAATAACTAAGTGGGTAACTACCTTCCTGCTAGATTGTGGGCTGCATAAGGGCAAGGACAACGGAAAGGTCAAACATTTGTTGTGTATGTTATAACGGGGATGCCTTTTGCCTGCGGGTTAGACTGAATGGCTATTTCAATTCTTAAATTCAGTGATCTTGTCACCATCTGCCCCTTGCCCCCCAGTGCCTAGCACATTGCCTTACACCTTGTGGCTTTGGTACACTTTTTATTATTCTGATCATGTCACACACACAGACACATACACACATACACATGCATACACACACACACTAACCTTCCCCCTAGCAATGGCCATGTGAGTAGGTTACCTAACTAGGGACTCAGAGCAACAAGATACTTCATGGGCTTGACTTGACCCCTTGCCATTTCTGGACAAAAATGCCAACTCCAAATCCCCCTTTACCCACTTTCATCTCCTGCCAGCCTTCCTACTGTTAAGCTGCCTTCTACCATCTGAAACGGCAGACAGTGAACTTCACCCTGCAAGATGTATTCTTGGAGAAGATGTCGTTAGAGATACAGAAGGCCCTCATTAGCACCTTCATTGGCTTAGAAAACATTTTTAATTTCGGTTTCCATAAGCATTTCTGACTGATTCATGGAAGACATTTGGTTCTTTGGAATATATTCCAAAAGAGGAGTCAGATTACATTTTTACAAGCCTTGACAAGAATAGCACTTTAGCAGCTTCCAGGGCATTTAACTAGTGCATGGCCAGGTTCCTTAGCTGAGCATAGTCAGTCTTCACTTGTATGGTGTAGTCAGTGAATCAGGTGGGCAGATTGCAGAGTGATTCCAATTTAGAGCTGGTGCCAGTCTGAGCCCACAAACACTGGACCCTAATATGCTCCTTGTCACCCAGGTTTTAAACCCAGAAGTCATCCTTGAGTCACTCCTCATCTTTAATATGCAAGGGAATGCCAGTGAGAATCAGTGGAAGGAACTCAGGATATTTGGCCTAGAGAAGAGAAAACTGAAGGTGGAAGGGAGAGGGCATGATGACTGGCTTCAATTTTGGAAGGGTTGTCATATGGACTAAGGATTAGATTTTATTTATTTTTTTGTTCCTAGTCAGAAGAACTAGGAAAAATAGATGGCAGTTTCAGAGGGTTGGACTTGGGTCCAATGTCACAAAATACTTCCTAAGCATTAGAAATATCCCAAAGTTCAGTGGGCTTCTTTGAGAGATGATGGGTTCACCCTTGTTGGAGATCTTCAAGAAGATCCTCGATTGCTACTCTCAGGATACATTGGAGTGAGGATGTTTTTTTTTTTTTGGGGGGGGGGGGGTTGGACAAAGTAGCTGAGAAGGTTCCATTCAACTAGAAAATGCAATTCCATTATAGGTATTTATTCAAGTCCTGTGAATTCTTTCTTTCAATGAACTTTCATATTCATCTGTTCTCCATTCTCACTGCAACCACCCTTGCCAACCCTTTATCTCCTCCTATCTGGTTACTCCAATAGCAATGCAGCAAGCCTCCTCTCCCTCATCTTTCCCTTCCCCAAACTATCTTGGGCCCAATTTTCACATTACTTTTTTTGATCCAAAACTTGGATCCTGCAGTTTTTCTGCTCAAAAGCTGACCCTGCCTTTCTGGCAAAGAGATAACTTGGTGCCATGCAAAGTACAAACTAGTCTGGTACCTAAAGCTTGGGCTTTGCATCCTCATCCCACTACTTTCTAGCTATGTGACCATGGGCAAAGCACTCATATATTAAATGCAGATTATAATACTTGGGCTCCTTCTTCACACTGTCTCTGAGAACTTGCAAATGTCATAGGCATGGTAGCTGTTAGGGTTAGTGCCACTTCTTCCTCTGTAAAATGAGGGGCACCCTTAAAATGAGCATGCTTGCACCTCTGCCTCAGAGAGCAGTGAGGAGGAAAGCCATTGCCATACTGATTCGAGACTTGGTTCCATCTGCCTTGTGGGCAGACCCTGAGGCCCAAGGAACCTTTCCCCAGTTCTTGCAGCTAAAATCTCCTATGAAAGTGGTGCCCCCCATTGGAATGTGAGTTCTTTGAGAGCAGGAATGTCTATTTGTACCCCAACATTTAGCACAGTACTTTGCACATTTTGTTTTTCAGTAATTCAGTAGTGTCCAACTCTTCATGACCCTGTGGACCATACCCTGCCAATACCATCTATAGGGTTTTCTTGGCAAAGATACAGTAATGGTTTGCCATTTCCTTCACCAGCATATAGAGAGAAATAGAGATTAAGTGACTGGCCCAAAGTCACACAGCTAGTAAGTGTCTGAAGTGAGATTTGAACTTAGGTCTTCCTTACGCCAAGCCCCTGCTTTGTCCACTGAGCCACCTAGCTATCTCTTAAGTGCTTAATAAACATTATTTAACAAATTCACTAATTTGTTACTTAATCCATTGATTTATTCATTCAAGGTGGAAAAGCCTCACCCCAACCCTCAAGTCCAATCACTTGCAAAGTCTTGTCAATTCTACATTGACTATTTCTAACCTGTCTCCTTGCTGCTTGCAAGGCTGCCACTCTAATTCCAAGTCATTCTAGTGTAGTGAAATGAAATGCTGGACCACTGCTTCTGGGATACCACATTGGAATTCGTGCAGAGAATGGAATGGAGAGGGCCATGTCTTTATTGCCCTTCAGCTGGGCTACAGCAATAGCCTCCTAATTGATCATCCTACATTCAGTCTAGCCCTGGTACTTGAGTGGTAAGGTCAACATACTGTGGCAAGGCAAGAAACTGTTGCTCCCACTAGCCCTGAGTCTTTACTATTCCTCTGTCAAAGTTTTCTCATCTGTGAAATGAAAATAATGATACTTCCAAAAAAATCTAACTTCATGGGGTCATTGTAAAGATAAATGGTGGCAGAGCTGAGAGAGTGCTCCAGAAAGCTAAAGGAGCCATCTATGTAAAGGGAAAAGAAACGTTATGTTATCAGGTTTTTTTTTTTTTTAAGACAAATGCCCCTATGTGTTCTACAATTTCAAGTCATACTGAAACTGAGTCATGACATAAACCAAATGTTTTTTCCTAATACCTACCTGTGTCCTATATATTCAAATGGGTAGATAAAATTTTCTTCCTGCCATGGGGAAAGAAATATGACTCATCTAACTTTCCAGGAATCACAAAATACCTGAATCTCTAAGCTGGAAATGACTTTGGTGGACATTTAGTCCAAGTATGTTGTTGTTCAATTGTTTCAGCTTCTCCAGCTCGTTTTACAGATAGGAAACTGAGGCAGACAGGGTTAAGTGACCTGCCCAGGGTCCCACAGCTAGGAAGAGTTTGAGGCTAGATTTGAACTCAGGAAATGTTCCTTCCTTGCTTCAGGTCCAGCACTCTATCCTCTGGGCCACCTAGTCTAGGTATACATGAATCAAACTGCTCTGGAAAGAGATTTCCTAAAGGTATTATTTCTCCTAGCAAAGTCACCACTGGCAGCACTTAAGCACATGGGTGACATTGGATCATACCACCTTTGATTTAAAACTGGAAGGGATTTGAGGCCACTGAATCTCCCTTTCTTCTTTCACAGATGAGGAAACTGGGGCCAAGAGAAGAAAAGTGACTCGCCCAAGGTCACACAGCTAAGAAGTAGCTGAAGCTGTTTTCCTGACTCCAAGCCCAGCAGGACTCTATCCTCTGTGCCAACTAGTTAGAAGGAAAGAAAAAATATTGTTTTGAAGTTCTTGTCATTTTTGGCTAGGCATAGGATGTAGAGATGAAAAATATCTTGAAAATGATCTGGTTCTCCCCACCCAATTTAAAGACAAGGAGACTGAGGTCCAGAATGGTAAAATACATTGGTCACGGTCCTAAAGTTAGCACTTGCCAGAACTGTACTCCCTCCTTTGACTCCAAATCAGTGTGACTACCAGAACCATAAGCAATTACTATGCCTGAAGTAAGTCGAGGCCCCAGTGGAGGAGAGGAAAAAAGAACAGGTTCAATCAGGGTGTGACCTCTGGAGGAAGAGGAAGTAGCCTTGGGACATTTGAAGTTTGTAAACTAAAGTTTGTAAACTGAAGGACCTCAACCCTTGGATGAGGTCATCACTTTCCTGGCATGGGAGCAGAGCAAACAAGGGAGAAGCACCCCAAGATGACGTTCTTAGCACTCTCTGGGTTTTCTGCCCTGGAGTCAAGTCCCATTGTCTCACCTGTATTACATTCTGTCTCATTCCACTGTGGAAGATCCCAGAGATAGAGCTGGAAGGCATATTATAGTGTGTAGTATTCCCCCCTCAAGTCACAAATACTGAAACCAAGAGAGGTTAGGTAACTAGGTGACTCAGTGGCTAGACTGCTACATCTGGAGTCAGAAAGGTCTGAGTTCAAATCCAGTTGCAGGCATTTACACGATGTGATCCTTGGCTAAGTCACTTGACCTCAGTTTCTTCAACTTTCAAAATGAGGATGATCCCTACCTCCTGCAGTTGTTGGGAGGATCAAATGAGTTCCTATGTGTGCAGAACTTTGCAAGCCTTAAACACACTCTATGAATGCTAGATTATCATGAATATTATATTGCAAATGACTTGCCTATGGTCACACATGTAAGTAAGAAACAGAGGTATTATCTGAAACCAGTTCCTCTGAGTCCAAATCCAACATGATTTCTAGTATGCTAAATTGCCTAAAATAGTTTTCAATGAAATCTTGCATTTTTTCTTTAAAGATTGAGTAACAAAGGCATGCAACACAGCCCCCTCCCCACCTCCACATTTATCTCTAACCCACCCAACAAGCTTCCTCTTGGCTTACCCGTTTGGTTGATGGCTTGCTGCAAATTTTCACGTGCAGTGATACTGTCAACAAATACAACAATTGGAAGTCAAAAGACGAATTGAAATAAATGACACCCAATTTATTTTTAACTAAACAGACAACATGATGACAAGTCCACATGTGGTCTTCAAATCATGTCAGCAGAGACCAAATTCATGATTTCTATTTTGAACCCCACTTAATTCAGTACTTAAGATGAAGTTAAGTGATTATAGTGTAGTAATTAATAAATCACTGCAAAACCCTCCCCCATCTCTGACTTTGTGGTGAGAATTAAGCAATAGCTAGGAACTGGCAGTCTGGCATTGTAGATTAGAGGCAGAGGGAACAGCACTTGGAGACTTACCTAGACTGCCCTAGGTAGCCTGGGCAATTCTCTGAGAGATTCAGTGACTTCCTAGAATCACAGAGAACCTATGGAGGATGGGGGAACTTGAACCCAGGACTTCCTAACTTCAAGACAAACCCTTTATCTACTGTACCCCACTATGTTTCACATGCTATGATCAAGTACTTTGTAGTGGGGTAATCCAATGG
The DNA here is from genome assembly GCA_011680675.1 of Gymnobelideus leadbeateri. Taxonomy (NCBI): domain Eukaryota; kingdom Metazoa; phylum Chordata; class Mammalia; order Diprotodontia; family Petauridae; genus Gymnobelideus; species Gymnobelideus leadbeateri. The sequence goes on along the minus strand of WOXC01007326.1, from coordinate 65,105 downwards.
TTCTTAATCTGGGCTCCATGACCCTTTTAAAACACAGATAAATAGAGAGAGAGGGAGAAAGAAAGAGAGAGAGAGAGAGAGAGAGAGAGAGAGAGAGAGAGAGAGAGAGAGATGATATAGAGATATAGATATACATAACTTTTCCAGCTGGTTTTCTTTGTAATTTTATATATTTTATTTATTTAATAAATTATTTCAAGAAGGGGTCCCTAGGTTTTACTAGATTGCCAGAGGGATCCAGGACACCAAAAAAAAAAATGTTGAGAACCCTGCAATCAGCAGAATGGAATTATTAAGGGTATATAAATGAGATGAGTCTCTCCAAGGACAACTCAGGACAACCTGAAACAACTAGTTTCTCCACTGAGACCCACTCCCAATTCACACCAATGTAGAAAGTAGGGGTTTGGTCCAAGTGGGATTGAACATCTTTAACTCCCCATCATGGACGACCCCAATGTATCTACAGAAAGTATAGAAAGAAACACTTACAAGAAACCGGAGTCCAACCACTGCTGTATACTTTCTTGTCTAGAATTCTCTAGAAAGGAGAAAGAAATGAACAAAACAGTTAGCCCCCAATCCCTGTAACAACAAAGCCAAGAATTTCCCCCCATCCTTGAGCCCTTTGGCAACAGCTGTATTTTTATTCTCTTTCTAACATATTTCATCTTATTTTTCTATAAACATATTAAATATTTCCCCCCAATACCCAAACCCTCACGTTTGTTGGAGCCAACCTTTCCTGGGAACGGAATGCAAACTGGCAAAGGAAGGCATGTGTCTTGCAGAGGAAAAAAAAAAGTTCCAAAATAAATAAATAAATAAAGCAGGGCATGGATCCTGGAATCAAGGAGGAAGTTCGAATTCATTTCAGATTACCTGGCAGCAGCACAAAGATAGAAAAAGCATAAGGGCCTTTTGTCTTTTGCCTTTGCTATATAAATCATGGTCCTTGCCTTCCCCACCCTGAGCCTCTGCCTACATCATTGGGACATTTACTTAAGGCACCTTGCCAGACATGTTTATTTGCAAGCCACTCTCTGCCAGACTCTCGGCCCCATTTGCATTTACTCCAGGGACAAAGGGTGATCAGATCAGCTGCCTGGTGATTCCAAAACCTTCAGTGACACCCCAGTTGTCAAGTCAGGTCTCATTCAGAAGGAAGCTCACCATAGCTCCAGCTAATGAACAGGTGGCCCAAAGGATAGGGTTGGGTAAGGAGAATCTCTCCCATTCAATATTTGTCTCTGCCCCGGTTGTCTACCAGCTGCTGAATTGGTTTGCTAAGGCTCCCTCCTGCCAAATGCTACTTGCTTTCGCTCCTTGTGAGGGGTGTTGAAAGACTGTCAGACTGGAGAGGATCCTGCCCGTCTCCCAAGGAGGTATTGGGAGTGGGCTGATTTAAGTAGAAACCCCCAAATGTCTTTTCCTTCCAAAGAAAGGAAAATGTAGTATATTAGTGCTGTCAACAACTTTTCTTTGAGTGTCTACTGTGTGCCCGCTACTGCATTAAAAACTCTGCCACCTTCTACCTGTGCTGTCTTGTATAAGTCAGCTAAGCTCTCCAGACCTTGGTTAACTCATCTAGAAAGTGAAAGATGGGGCTAGATTGTCACCAGTGTCCTTTCCAGCCCTGAATCTGATTCTAGGATCCTAGGAATTTGGAGGAGGCATTCAGAGCCCCACCCAGATTGGGTGCTGTGCTCACTGCCCCTCTGTCAGCACCTGGAGCCTTAAATGCCCATCTTTTTACAATGTAGTCATGGTTCCAGGAAGGTGGATTCCTTCTGAAGCAGCAGAGTAAAATCCCCCCCCAAAGAAACCTTATTGCCAATGTCAGCAAAGGAGATTGGGAAAATCTGGCACCATCTGATCTGCCCCCCAGTTCCAGCGGTCTCAAGGGCCAGTGCTCACCTATTTCTGGGATGGGAGAATCCTGGCTTTCCTCCCTGGGAGGTGGGGGCTGCTGCTCATCGAGGGGAAGCCAAGCCCTCTTAGTGGAAAGCAGGATCTCTCTTTTCTTCTTTTCCAGGCTGTGGGACATCCCGAGGCCACTGGATTCTTCTGTCATCTTAGGGGAGTAAAAGGGCCAACTCACAGCAATCAGAACACTGAAGCAAATAAACCAACCATCCCAGGGAGCCAACTTTGAGGTCTTGTCAGGGCTGCAGGGAGCACACAAAGTCCTTGCCCACAAAGAAACCAATCCAGCTTTGCCAGCCTACCCTGCCCACCTGGCAGCCAGGCTCTCGGATAAAAGACAGTAATCCGGCTTTAAGCTAGCAACAAGGCAGGAGCTGGACAGACCCCTTTCTGGGAGCCACCATGGTCAAAATGGGCCTGCTTCGGAGTTTGAGCCAGAGTACAGGCATGGTGGGACATTTTGGCCATAATCTATGTATTTTTGAAATTGATGGTTGAATGGGGGCAGTGACAGAGCGATGAGGTCCTGCAGGGACTGTGAGAGTTATGGTAGGGTTAAGATGGGGGGAGGGCAGCCTGCTTCACTTTTATTGTTCCTATTCCCCCATGTCTGCAAAGGCCCTTCTTCCCAATAACCCTGTGAAGGAGGTGGTGAAAGTACTTCTAGCCCCCATTTCACAGACATAGAAACTGAGTCACCAGAGGTGAAGCCCATGGATACACAATTGCAGTCAGGGAGATTTTAACCTGGGTAGCCTGACTTCACACCCTTTGTTCATCTGACTCAACTTGGCTTCTACCTCTCTTGCCCTCTGCTATATGGCATGCAATACTTTCTAGCTTACAAAGCACTCTTGGAAACATCTCACAGGTGACGTCTTACCTCACTGGTGAGACATTATTAATGTCAGTTCCCAAGGCCCTGAGCACACAGGCCAATTACCAGGCCAAGGTCACGTTACTTTTTCTGATAATATTAGCTAGTGTGTATATAGTATTTAAAATTTTTCAAAGCCCTTTCCATACACTACTTCATTTGTTCATCACAACAACCCTAAGAGGTAGATGTAATTGCTATCCCCATTTTTAGACAAGAAAACTGAGGCCATCAGCCACATACCTAGTAGGTGAGAGAGGATTTGAATTCACTCCTTCCTGACTCCTAATCAGTTGCTCTTCTCTGCTGTACCACCCAGCTGTCTATGATGCCTGGCCTGAAATCCTGAGAGACAGTCAAGTGTATTGGAGGGTCTGGGTTCAGAGGCAAGAAGACCTGAGTTCAAATAAAGCAACAAGCATTTCCGAAGTGTGTTCTGTTTGCTGGGCACTGGGTTAGGTACTGGTGATACAAAGACAAGTGAACTAATACCTAGTCTGAGGGATCTTCTATCCTAACAGGGAGACAATGTAAACACAGAAAAGATACAAAAGGAAGACCAGGCAGCTGGGGAGGGGCACTAGCAACTACAGGACCACAAAAGGTGTTTCCTGAAGAAGATAGCACCAGCTGAGGCCATGCAAGCAGAATTCCAAGAGGCAGCGGCAAGGAGACAATCCCACCTCCAACACTACTGTACGACCTGGGCAAGTCAGGTAATATCTCTCACCCTCAGTTTCCTCCTCTGTCATATGGTGATAATCATAGTACTAACCTCATAGGGTCATTGTGTGGAACAGGCAATAGCAGATTTATAAGGTATTCAGCAAAATTTTGAAATGTGATACAAATGTGAGCTGATATTGTGAACTCCTCTCACCCTGTGCCACCAGCATACCTAGTGTGCCCCTACGTGTCCTTGACCTTGGCCAAATCCCTTTGTTCTCAGTTTTACAAATTCTTCCCCAAGGGCAAAATGAGACTTTTGAATGAAAAGCTTTGCAGATGTGGAATTAGGTGGTTTTATGGTCATCAAAATGCTTTTACTAAGTGATGTGTGTAGTGGGGCCTAGTTTGTTTCTTGGGAGAACTAGACCAGTGGGAATCAGTTCCCCTCCCTCTGCTCTGGGCCACAGACCTGCATTAGCTAGGGTGTGACCAAGGGAGCCCTAGTTTGGGAGTCAGAACCTTTGCATGCCCCTTCTGGCCCTGGTGCTTACTTCCTGTGAGTTCACTTGGTCTTCAAGGGTCTCTTCCAGCTATTTGATCCTCACACGTATAGAAGGAAGTCCCCAACTCATTTCATAGAATTTGTGGGGGAACAAGAGGTTATGGAAGGATGTAGAAATGGACTATACATGGGGCAGCTAGATGGCTCTGCAGTGAATAGAGCACCAGCCCTGGACTCAGGAAGACCTGAGTTCAAATCCAGCCTCAGACACTTGACACACTTACTAGCTGTGTGACGTTGGGCAAGTCACTTAACTCCAATTGCCCTGCCTCCCTCCCTGCAAAGAAAAAACAAATAAGAGAAATGGACTACACAGGAAAGGAAGCAAATGACTTGATTATGGATTTAGAGCTGGAAGGAACCAAAAGACTGAGCCCCAGAGGGTGAAGCACTGGTCCAAGGTCATGTGAGTAGTGAGCTAACACAGTTAAAGGGGGGTTCCTCTTGAGCCTGGGCTTGGGGGTAGCTGTGAACTAGTGAGAACCAGGGTAGAGCAGTGAGAGCTAAGGGTGGTGGACATCAGTATGTGGTCTCTGTCCAGGGTCGTTATGTCTCTAACCTTGGGCAAGGGAGCAGAAACCCAGACACAGAGCTCCCTTGTTCCACTAAGACATGCTGAGTAAATGTCCCCAAAGAGGACTATGCTCTCCATAACTCTACAACAACATATTTCTGTTAGCAGTTAATAACCTAAGGCTTAGCGCACAGTAGATGCTTAATGAAAGCATCTTGACTTGGCCAGTAGGTATTTGCATCAGTACAGCATACTACAGCTTTTAAATGACTCTCTTAAGCGTGAGCAAGTAGCATTCTATATTTGGAGATTAAAGAGGCTTCAAAGGTTCCAGCATCCTGTAAATAGCACACTGCATGTGGAAGAACCTGGGCTGTGAGTTCATATCCTGGCTCTACAATTGACCCCCTGGGTCAAGTCACCTCACCAGCCTGGGCCAATGAAGGGTTAGATTAGCTGCCCTCAATGGTCCCCTAGAGCTCTAACCTTTAGTCCAAAGGCCTCATGGGACAGATTACAGATTTAGATGTTAGAGACCATCTAGGCCAACGGTCTCATTTAAAAAGGAAACTGAACCCAGAGAGACAGGTTATGTAGCCTAAGGCTACAGAATTTGGAAGTGGCAGAATCCAGATTTGAACTTAGCTTCTCTGACTCTAAATCCAGGGCACCCTAATTCCTCTAGTTTTGTTTAGTTCTACATTCAGGATCCTGTTTATACAAGTTTGTTGTAAGGGACCATGTTCTAAACTCAGCTCCTCTGATGGCAAAACCAGCATTTCCCCCACTTTGCCACCATGACTTCCAAGAAATACCATCCCCATTATATGAATGAGAGAACTGAGGAACAGTAAAGTGATATGAGTTGCCCAGGTTTCTTTGCAATATGACCAGCTTTAAAGATCTTTATCATAACTAGAAATAAAGGGGAGATTTTGTTTAAGTGATGGAGCAGGGGAGGGCAGAAGGCAGGTGCAGGGGCAGGTCATCTCAGCCCTTTTACCTTCCCCACTCTTAGCTCTGGGAAACAGGCATCCTGCCCTGCCCCACCCTTCTCTTACCCACTTCTTTTCCTTTCTGCTCAGCAGTAACTCTATCCGGCCACACAATGGTCCTTGGGCCAATGCCAGCATTTCACAGCCACTGAGAATGTGTTCTCTGTTTGATCTGTTTTATTTGCCCATAAACCAGGAACCAGGCCTGCCAACCAAAGCTGGAAAGGGCCTAGGACACACTGGAGAGGAAAGAAAGATCCTTTTGTTCCCTCTCTCTTTTAGTGGCCTTCACTACAGCGAGGACATTAGCCTCCTGGAGACCAGGTTTACTGCTTTTTTTAACCTCAGTTTCCCTGGTCTCTTGGTGGTCCAACATGAGACTGCTGTGAAGGAAAGGCATGGTGAAAACCATTGAGAACTTTATCCGGAGGATTGTAGGTTTCTAGATGGAAGGGATATCAAGGGGCTGATATTCTGACCTCCCCAAGGTCACACAGCAGATCACAGACTTAGGGAAGGAAGGGGCCTTAGCTAATTATAATTAGTAATAATAACCACGCTAATGAGGATCATAATAGAGCACTTTAAAACATGCTGAGAACGTTACATACACCATCTTATTTAAGCCTCCCAACAATCCAGCAAGGTTTTACAGGTCCCATTTAATCATGTTACAGGTGAGAGAACAGGTTCAGAAAGGCTAAATAAATTGTCAAGGATCACACAGACAGAAATAATAACAATAATGTAGCACCTGGAGCTTTGCATAATATTCTCTTTTCTGATCCTCACAACTCTGAGAGGGAGGTATTCTTATTGTCTCCATTAACAGATGAGGAAACTGAGGCAGACAGTTGTTAAATGATTTACCCAAGGTCACAGTTAGCAAGTAACTGCAAACAGATTTGAACCCAGGTATCCCTGACCCCAAGGCCAGTATTTTCTTTATTAAAACACTTTTATCTGTGGTGAGTTCTTAACTTGCATCAAGGGCTAAGTTGGGACCGGGTAGTTTCAGCCATTTCATGGTTTCCCTGATTCCTTCCTTTGCTCACAATCACTCCTTGTATGAGAAGGCACTGGTCCTTTCTCTGTGTCCATCAAACTCTATTTGTGCTTGTTCAAAATATAAATAAAATCAGAATCTCCTTCAAGACTTAGTTCCAACCCTACCTTCTTCAAGAGTCATTTGCCAGTCCAGCAGGCTGCTACTCCTTTTCCTCTGAGATGACATCCCCACCATTCTGTATGATCTTCTATGGATACAGTTTGTATCCTGCTCCATTGAAATGTGAGCTCCTTGCTAATAGGTACAGGTTCTGCCTTTCTTTGTAGTCCCAGAACTTAGCACAGTACCTGACCCAGACTAAGCACCTAATAAATACTAATTGACAGTTGGAAAGAACCCTGAAGGACCTCTGGGCCAAGCTCTACTCGAAAAAGAGTTCATTGGAGAACATGCTTGGCAAGTGGTCAATCAGCTTCTGATTGAAGACCTCCAATGATAGGGAACCAACCACCTATTGATGCAGCCTGATTACTTCTGATCAGAGCTGGCCCTCAGGTAGCGCTCACTGCCAGGAAATTCTTGTGACATCAGACCCAACTTTGCCTCTTTGCAAATTTGCCTTATAACTGCTGGTTCTGCTCTCAGGGCCAAGCAGAATGAGTCTATTCAACTCTTCTCTCTCTTCTCTGAAACCTCCCTGGGCTACTCAGTTTTCTCCAGGAGGAAACTGAGACCTGAGCAATTAAATGTCACACAGCCCAAGGCTAAATAACCAGGAGGAATCTGGATTTCAACCCAAGTTCTCTGACTCTAAAACCAAAGGTTCTGTGGCCCTTTTTCAGCTCCAAATTCCAGATCCTACTTATATAGGTTTGTAGTAAAGAATCAAATGTGTTATGTACTCATCTCCTCTGATGGCAGACCCAGTAACTTTCTCACTTTGTGACTATGATTCCCAAGAAATATCATTCCTATTTTATGAATGAGTGAAATGATACATGTTGTCCATAAATCCACAGCTAGTAAACTGGGCAGCCTAGGTTTCTTTGCAGCATACTCAGCATTAAAGGAATTTATTCTAATAAGAGATAATGGGGGGAGGGCTAGTGGAGAGGTTAGTAGAGGAGAGGGAAGAGACTAGAACATTTTGAAAAATAATGTTTAAACTATAATTGAAGTAGATGATTTAAATATATAATAGTGGATAAATTAATGTAAATGCAAGAGACCCCAAAACCACATTGTTGTAATATACATGGACAATAAGGTTTACACAGTTTAAATGTGAGATCTAATTCATTGGAATTAAGGAAATAGGGGATAAGCAATTATAAAACCTTACCCAGATAAGTATCCATCAAGGACACACTTTTGGAAGGGGGCTGAGGAAATCAAAGGCTGGAGGCAGAAGATGAGACAACAGACCATTTCTGCTTCCATTCCCCCTACTGAGGCTCCTACATATTCTGTACAGTTTGCTCTGTGAGGCCATGAAGCAAAAGCAGACCCTTAGGAAAATAAACTGTTCTGCCAATAGGCTGGTCAAGAAGAACAAGACTTATGTGTGAATTTGTTCTGTAGGTGGCTGCCTCTGACTGCAAAATCTGCAAAGCACCACTCCACCTGGCACTGAAAAGCCCACTCTAGTCCTAAAACAAAAGACAACAGTGCTGGTCTTTGAGTTCTCATGCTGTGATGGGGACACTGGCTTTACCAAGAGCAAGAGCAGGCTATATGTACATGCCTAGAATATGAGACTGGAAGCTAGAGCTAGATTGTCATGGGGCTAGGCTCTCACCTGAACCAGAGCTCCCATCCATTCCGGCATCTTCCTTCCTAAGCAGTTAGGTGGTATAGTAGATAGAGAGTTGGACTTAGACTTAGAAAGACCTGAGTTCAAATCCTACTTCAGACACTTTCTGCTTATATGACTTTGGGCAAGTCACTTAGCCTCAATTTCCTTCCCGTCTACAAAATGAAGACATTAATAGAACCCACCTTATAGGCTTGCACTGAAGATCAAATGAGATAACAATGAAGTTCATTGCAAACCTTAAAGCACTATATGAATGCCAGCTCTTGCTAATATTATCCCACATTGATCTCCTTCTACTCCTGTATCTTTATTCTTTCACTATTTCCTGCCTACCTTTCCTCTCCCTTAAACCATGCTCATGCCTCTTTCATCTTGAAAGAAAAACTTAGTTTGACCCTGGAATTGGGTTTTATTGGAATGCCCCACTCATTATCCCTACTACCCATTTTTCTCCTTCCAATTTCATTTTCTCAAATTGTGTTTTTTGCATCTAAAAAATCTACCAGATTTAGCAGTCCTGATTGGAAAATCCAAGGGGAAAAATCACAGTGAATTATTTTTCAACCCAGGTCAGCATAGAGAAACAGAGACATCTGTGGACCCCTGGGACCAAGTCTAGTCAGGAATAATCATATAGAGGATTCTAGTGTAGGGAGAGGCAATGCACCAAGGCAACGAGTCTCAAGTCTCAAATCCAAAACAGAGATATGTATATGTATATTTACATATGTAAAGCATAGAAATAGGTGCCAACCATCAGCTCTGTTGGTCACTACCCAGTTCCATGTCACATATTCAGGACTGATTGAGAAATGGACTTAGGCTTAAGGGGGGCCTTCTAGGGCAGCTGTGCTTATGGGACCAATGCTGTTTACCAAGTAAAGAGCAAGTTTAGAAGCAAACAGAAACTATGTGACTAATGCTAGAAGCAGAGCCTGGTTTCAGTTCCTTCCATACTCCCAGCACAGTCTGAAATTTACAGCAGAATAACAAGGAAAGGAATCCCAGACCAAAGGGAGCCTAAAGTTCTCTCACCCTGAACCAGCTGAGTTTTCCAGATAGTTGATAGTGGTTGAGTCCAGCAGAAGTCTACTGGATTTCCAAATGGGGCAAACCCACAGGTTTATTGCTGAGACCCAAGCCCAAGTCAGGAACTTAGGGAGTTCAGAAGAAGATGGGAGAAACTGAACTTCAGCCTGAATCAGAATACTTTGGAAGCACTAAAAACTTTCTCAGATCCCCAGGCTCAACTATCCTTGAGATGTTGGAATAATAGAACATTCAATAATCCATAAAAGCAACAAAAGAACCAACCTAGACATTCCCTTTGAAAGAACACAGAGCCTGACTCTAAAATATAACCTAAAATCAAGAAATAGACTACAAGAGTAGTCTATTTTATTATAAGCTGTTATGGTGACAGGGACACTTAAGATATAAACCCAAACTCCAAAAATCTATAAGCAAAATCTCAAAGAAAAATATGGTTTGACACAAGTTCACGTAGAATTCCTGGAAGAAACTAAGCATTTTTAATTGTTTAAAATGTTATTATAAGTGAAATGGGAATGCTAAAGCAAAATAGGAATAGTCTTCAATGAAAGAATTAGAAATGAAATGAGACAGTAAGAAATCTTAATACAAAGTCAAAAGACTGAAAAATTGAAAAAAATGCAATGTATCAGAAAAACAACTAACCTGGAAGATAGATTGAGGGGAGATCATTTCATAATTATTGAACTATTATTTAAGAATTATTTAATTGTGAATTATTAAAAGTCAAGGCTAAAAAGAATCTACAATGTAGACATCGTATTTCAAGAAATCATGAAAGGAAACTTTCCAAATCTCTAGAACCAAAGGACATAATGGAACTAAAAAGAATCTTCCAGTTACCTCCTGAAAGAAACCCCAAGAAGAAAATTCTCAAGAACATTATAGTCAAAACCTAGAGCTTCCAGGTCAAATAAAAAATACTATATTCAGCAAGAAGGAAAGAATTAAAGTACCAAAGAGTCATAGATGCAATCATACACAGTTTGGGAGCCATCGCTATAACAAAGAGCTTGGAATAGGATATTACAAAAGGCAAGGAACATGTTAAAAATAAAAAAAAAAATGTGTCCAGCAAAACTGTGTTTAATCTTAGTGGCAGGTGGGGAGGGTGGGGAAAAATTGGCCTTTAGCAGAAGTGTTAAACTCAAAGCTTGCAGTTTTCTAAGTTAATATATAGCCTATAGGAATCTGTTTCCACTTGAGTTTGATACTATTGAAAAAAAGGATTTTCAGCCATTCCTCATGAAAATACTAGAACTACATAGAAACGTTGAAGTACAAGGAGTCAAGAACTACATAAAAAGATAAACATGAATGAAACGAACACTCATAAGAGACTAAACAAAGTTGAAGATTTCAAAATAGGGAGATGACACAAGTGTCCCCTCAGAACCCCAACAGCATTAGGGATCATAGAAGGAATCTTATTAGACAGCGGGCCTAGGAGTAGTTCTATTGTGTTTCTATTGTCTTAAAAGACTAAAAGGTAGGAGCAAGAGAAGGCAATATTTTTACTGAAAAAAAATAAATTTGATTAAAAAAGAAATGAGGGAAATAAGAGTCATTTTTAGACTAACAAAGACAGAAAAATGATTAATATGATGATGACATGAGAAAATAGATGTTTTGTTTTGTTTTTTTACAAAGCAATCATTAAGCTAACAAAAGTAAATTAACCCCCAAACAAGCACAATGAGTGATGTTTCCATGTAGTAATGACTGACTATCATCTTGGAGTCAGGGTTGTTTGTCCTCTAGGAGCATAGTCAAAAAGTGGGGCAAAGAGGGAATCCTTTGGTCTTGAGGAAAAAGTCTGGGAGACAAAGAGAAAGTAGTAGGATTGACTGAAGGTTGCCATATGCCTTTAGCTTCTAGAGCACCAAGTGGGCAGTATGAAACTAGTACAAAAAAATTCTAAATTCAATGAAAGAAAAAAAAACAATCAAAATTTTGGTTTCTTCAATCAATCATGATGAAAGTTTTGCTTTAAAATATCTCCCCATTACTCAAGTCACTAAGCCTATTTCCTCATCTGTAAAATGAGCTGGGTTAAATATTCCCAAGTATGAGCCGTTGTCTCCTCTGACACTACTGCCACTCTAGTGAAGGCCCTCATTACCTCATGCCTAGATTACTGTGCTAGATATTGATGAGTCTGCTTGCCTCAAGTCTCTCCCCATTCTAAGCCATCCTCCATTAAGCCACTAAAGTTATTCTTCTAAAGCACTAGTCTAATCATGTAACCGCTCCCACGCCCTGCTCAATACACTCCAGAGCCTCCAACATCAAAATGTTCTGTTTGACATTCAAATCTCTTTCTAACAGCCCTCTCCTACCTCCCCAGTCATCTTACCCCACCTTACTCCCAGATATATACTCTTCAATTCACTGGGCTGTGGTTGTGTCACAAACAAAACATCCCATCTCTTAGCTCCAGGTATTTTCTCTATTCCCCAAGCTTGAAATTCTCTCCCTCCTTCACTCTATATACTGCCTCTCTGGCTTCCCTTCTATCTCAACTAAAATTCCACGTTGTAGGGGAACCTTCCTCAACCCCTCTTAATTCCAGTGCCTTCCCTCTGTTTATTATTTCCTATCTATCTTGTATATAACTTGCTCTGAATATATTTGTTTATGGATTGTCTCCTCCATTAGATTGCAAGCCCCTTGAGGGCAGTGACTTTCTTTTGCCCTTTTTTGTATCCCTAGCACTTAACACCATACCTGGCACATAGTAGGTTGATTGACTGAATGATTGATTGATTTGAGGTCCTTCTAATTCTAACTTTCTGATCATATAAGCTATAAAATGTAACATGATACCTAAGATGAGATGCCCACTTAAGAGGGAGGAATAAAAAGATCTTTAGTAGATTGCACAATCCTATTGGATGGATTTTGTCTGAACCTCCAGATCTTCTTGAATGGCTACTGAGGTCCCTGGGAAGAGATTCCAGTTAGTAGGAATTATATGGCATTTGCATAATTTTCTGGTCCTCATTTCAGGAGAAATTATTTCAATTTCTACTATTTTTACTTCTATTCATTCATCCACTGGCAAGGGATTTGACATCTTTCTCTGACAGCCTTCTTTTTTTCTGAATGATGGGTTTCCACTGTGGACTCTATGGTCAACTTTATAACTATAAAAATGGATTGAGAATTGGATCAAATGGTTGTTGTCAAAGAATATTTGTTGATGTGTATAAAGCCAAGCACAAGTAGCTCTCCTGAAGACTGCAGCTGTGAATACTTTAAAGTTTTGATCACATAGTATAATGAACTCTCTATTTATTAAGCAGAAGACTGAAGCAAAACATCCATAGAAACCAAAGTACAACATTCACAATATAACATAACAATTTATTACTAAGGTGGTCACATAGTCTTAAATAAAAGATATCGTTCAGTAAGCCATAATCTCCTCAATCAATATGTAGTACCCATCTAAAGTCTTCTTTCATCTTGATTGGAGACTGGCTTCCAATTGTCCTTAACTCAATCATCTTTAAGGAGTAATCATCCTTAAGGTATAGGGGAAAGTACAAAGGTCTCCCACCCCTAGGTCACAGTAAGTCATTATGTCATCAGTCAGCACTAAGTACCCAGGTAAAAGTCCTTTCATCTTGACTCAAGGCTGACTTCCAAGCTCCATGGCTCCTCTTCCACACCTCCAGATCTTGCCTGAATTTACCCATTTCTATCTAACTTGCTGCTGACATGTCCTATATGTATTGTCTTCCCTTATTAGAACATTCGCTCTTGAGATCAGGAACTGTATCACTGTTTTATTTTTATTTCCAATACTTAGCACAGTGCTTTGAATACAGTAAGTGCTTAATAAATGATCTCTTTTTCATTCTTTCTTTTAAGGAAGAGAAGTGGTTTCTATGTCTGGGTAACTATGTCTTATGGAGTATCCATGGGATCTGTCCCTAATCCTGTGCTAGCTAATAATTTTCAGTGAGTGACTTGGATAAAGGGTCTTAAGGTTCTTGATGGTCTTATGGACCTATGATGACTTATGGCCAGGGTCATAAGATTCAAAGATGATTCAAATCTGGAAGAAAATAATAAAGAAGATAACCAATGTGGAGAACCTGGTTAGAAAACTCAAAAAAAATCCATACTTGAAGGGAAAATGGAAGTTCTCAGAATACAGAGGAGCAGGAAAAACTAGTCTAATTGTTGACAAACAAACAGACCTCAGTATCAGAACAGGAAAAATGATTATGATGCAACAACTTCAGGATTATTTACATCACAGAGAATTTTTTAAAAGAGTATTGGCACTCTATTTTAGGAAATTGCCAAAGTTGTAATTTCTGAGATGGCAAAAATATGCAGGAAAATACAAGTAACAAGAATCTTTTTGACCTAGACCAAAAAGAACCCAAAATTTCACATACCTTGTCATGGCATAGTTAAACTATAATATCACAATGGATAGAACAGGCACTGGACTAGTAATTTCTTTAGTATAGGGAACTCTGAGGCGAGAAAATCCTTCCTACCAATATAAGTCAACACCTACTTTGCATAACCTTAGAGATTTGGCTAAAGTGCTGGGAGGTTGAAATTGCCAATGAATATGTGCCAGATGTCAGACTTGAACTCAGATGTTCCTGACTCCAAAGTTAACTCTTTATCCCCTCTGCCTGACTCATGTATCACAATGGTAAAGAATAATGACTTTGACCTCCAGAAGCACAGAAATTACTTAACCAAAGAATAATGAGTATAGATATCAAGAAGAACAAGGAACTGAGGCCCTGGACTCTTGTTTCTACAAGATTAAGAAGCATGGTCCACAAGCCCTTAATTATCTACTGAGGAAAGCTCAAAGGGCTTTATGAAGCAAGGAGACAGATATCTTAGAGGCAAATAAACTTGGCAAAGTTTATCGAGAGACACACCTGCTGGGAAGATTTCTTCAAACAAGAAACACATACCTCTGCCAAAAAGATAAGTATTTAAAACAACTCACACTTCTCAGTTGAAGATAAGCAAGGTGCTAACAAAATACAGGAACCCTCAAAATGTTGTACGTGCTATATTTCTAGAAGTTTCTTTAAGGTGTTTCAGGGGGGAAAAAAACAACAAAATAAACTTGTATGAGCCAAATGAGATTTCTGACCTGTAAAACGATGACACAAATCTGAAAAGGGAAAGAGTTAGCCAGCCACAACTATTTATTTAAGGGAGAGTGTGGGTGTCTGAACCTGTATGTAATAAATGTAGAATATTTCCATTGTGGAAACTCCCTCCACCAATGTCTGTAGTACCAACATACATTGGTGGAAAGAGATTCCTCATTCAGGAGTTTGCAATGCCCAGTGAAACCCTTCTGTAAATTAGAGTCATCAAGACTTGTTTCAGGCTCTAAAAGTTGAGTGACTTAGGGACACCATACACCTTGTATTTGTCAGAGAAAGTTCATGCATTGCTGACACCAAAACCAGCTAGCCCTCTAAAAATGATGCTATACTTCATCTCAATGATTAGGCAATACCCTCATATACTAACCAAGATTGATATGAATATAATAAATAGAATACTCTAATATAGAAGAGGTAGGGTGTTAGTATGTTAAAATAGCATTACCAAGTATAATTTATAAATGGAATCCATGCACTATTTAAGTAACACCAAAAAAACAATATAATTATTCATATTAAGATGAGAAAAATAAAATATCATGATTCTCACATTAAATGCAGAGTTCTTCAATAAAATCTGTCATTCATATATTTAAAGTGTTTTTAAAATAGAAGGCTCCTTTTATAATATGTAACTGAGTATATATTTGAAGCCACAAGCTAATATTCTATACTAGTGATGACAAACTCAAATAGAAACAGGTTCCTGCAGCTGCATGATTAACATCGTTGCAGCTAACATTATTTATGTTTTATTTACTTTGCTAAACATTGCCCAATTACATTTTTAGTCTGGTTAAGGCAGTACTCAGGAGTGTTTGAGGATCCATGCAGCTGGCCTGAATTTGACACCTCTGTTCCACATGATGGTGAAACCTTAGAAACATTTCCATTAAGCTTCTGTACAATAGGGTATCTGTGATCTCCTTGAACTGAGCACTTCCTCCAAAGGTGCAGGTCACAATCCATTCATGGCCTCTCATCCTGGATAACTGGTCCATGTCCTTCCCTAACTCCTCCTTAGGGCCTCGACTCAAGGTCCTGCAGGGTTTCTACTAGATTTCAAGATGCTGAATGCCTGTCATTGGAACATGTAAGCTGCTTACTCAGTATTCTCTGTTGCTTTCTGCCCCCTACAACAACTTTTCTGTTCATTTGTCTCTCCAAGTAGATACTTTATATTGTTTCTCTTTGGGTAAATTTCCACCTGTGAATCATTACAGCCTGCTCATAGTCCTCCATGAGCCTCTCTCTTACCCTTTGGGTGACTGTCAACCTTAAATCTTAAAAGTTTGTGCTATCCCATGACTTGCATCACTAAAAGAATGATTTTTAAACTATACAAACGTGTATCATGGAGAAGTTAAGCCTTGTGTCCATCCCTGAAGTCAGTGCAAACTGTTTTCTCCCCCTTGTTCAGTTCAGGGATCTGTAGATTGTACACTCAAAGTATCTACCTAAAGTCATAACAAAAAGCAAATGGGAAAAAATAACTATGTGAAAATATCAAGGAAAACCATGGAAAATGAAGGGGGACTAGCCCTGCCAACTCTCATAAAAGAACTGTGAGACAATAAATCTAAAAGCTGTTTGTGCTAGAAACAAAATAGGGAAATAGATCAATAGAACAGACTGGAGATCCCAGAAATAGAATCCAATGTATACAAATGTTAGTGTTTGATAAGCCCACGCTTCCCAAACATTGAGGGTTGCACTCACTATTGCTGGGAAAGCTGGATAACTCTATGGCAGAAAGAAAATGGGTTAGAACCATATCTTAAGCCACATTTCACAATAAGTCTAACCAGATTAATTATTTAAATATAAAGCATAGTTTTAAAGTAGAAGAGAAAAGAATAATACAGTCATATCAATTATGAAAAAGAAGAATTTTTGTCAATAAAGAAATGAGAAAAATATGGTCTTCATTATACAGAAATAAAATTATTTTACAAAAAATTAAATATTAAATATATATTAGGAAAATATTTGCAGAACCTTAAGGAATTGATAAATATCTACAAATAGCAGCTAAACAATTGAAAAAGGGTCACAAGACATATTCAATTTTCAAAATATGGCTGGTTAATAAGCACATAAAAGAATGGTCAGATTTTTTTGAAGGGCT
Source organism: Gymnobelideus leadbeateri (assembly GCA_011680675.1). Taxonomy (NCBI): domain Eukaryota; kingdom Metazoa; phylum Chordata; class Mammalia; order Diprotodontia; family Petauridae; genus Gymnobelideus; species Gymnobelideus leadbeateri. Next base: position 48,394 of record WOXC01007326.1, on the reverse strand, counting down.
AAAATAAAATGAACTGTGCTTCAGGTGATGCCTCACGAGCAAGGGTTGCCCTCATGATTTCACATAAGACAATAAGAAAAACTGATACTGTAAAGAGAGAGATCAAATATAATCATGAATACCATATTTCACAAAACAAGATTACCATTAAATATGTAAAATCAAATAGCATAGCATCTTGGTACTTAAAGGAAAAGTTAACTGAAATTCAAAAAACTCTTCCTAGACAGTTATAGGTGACTTTAAAGAAATAGATAATTTAATAGAAAGATAAATGAGAAGAAATTTACTGTGTTTTACTTCCCAATTAATCAAACATTGGTATATGACTTATACCAAAGAAAATCAGGTAATCAAAACCAACTAATAACTTGAACGTTATCTGACCATAACCAGTCTATGAGCCTTAAGTTTCAACTTCTCTTTACAGAGAAGAAGGTGAGTTTGATCATGTTTACTGGAACCAAATTTGATTATTATATTCCAAATATTTTATTATGTCCCTTTTTCAGTCATTGTTCAGTTGTGTCTGTCTCTTCTTGACCCCTTCTGGGGTTTTCTTGGCAGAGATACTAGAGTGGTTTGCCATTTCCTTCTCCAGATAATTTTACATATGAGGAAACTGAGGCAAACAAGTTTAAATGATTTGCCTTTGATCACATAGCTAGTCTGAGGCTGGATTTGAATTCAGGAAGCTGAGTCTTCCTGACTCCAGGTTGGGCATTTTATCCACTGCATGTTATTATAGACATTGTATATACTGATCTCCTGGTTCTGATTTTCTTGTTCTTCATAATAATATTCCCATGTTCCTCTGAATTCCTCATAGGGTGATGAGCAGATTAAATCCTGATAATAGATGTCCAAGGTGGTGATCTATGAGTACAGAAAATCTTCATGTTAAACTGGCTGATTACAGTTGCCCATCAACCACACCAGTTCCTTGGTTACCATCATGACTGCCAAAGGCACAGTATCCCTAGCTGGGTTCTGGGAGGTAGATAGAGGAGCTTTGCTCTTAAATGTTACCTGAGATTCAGATAAGAACAAATCAAGACTATATTCAAATACTACCTTATACTCAGAACATGACAAAAATAAAAAGATAAAAATCCAGTGTTGGCATGGCTATGGGGAAAGAGGCACTCAATGCATGGCAGAAAGGACCATCAACTGGTATAATTAGAAGAAAATAGGGTAATGTGCAAGGAGATCTCTCAAACTGACCACACCTTTAACTCAGCTATTCTAGGTCACAGACATAACCCTAAAAATAGTATACAAGTTCAGAGGGCCTATGTGTGAAGAACTATTTATGGTTGCTGTTTACAAGAGACAGAAATGGAAACAATCCATAAGTCCAATGTTTGGAGGTGACTAAATAAATATAATAATACATGTACATATAAGAATATTGTGGTCTCATAAAACAATATACGTGAAGCATAACAAAGAAATATAGAAAGGTAATAAGAAGTGATGCCAAGTGAAATCAGTAGAAACAATACTGTGTGTACATTGACTATACCCAGGGACAGGGTGGGAGGAGGGAAGGTGATGGAGAGGAAAGGAAGAAGGGAGGGGAAATGGAAGAAAGAAAGGAGATAGATGAAAGGAAGGGGAAATGAGGGGTGGAAAGGAGGGAAGAAAACAAAGCAGAAAGTGGAACTTGGACCTCAGGCAGACTTGGAAACAGACACAGACAGAAACAAAATCTTTATTGCTTTGTAAATTCATTTGCTTCTACCTTAACAAATAATGGAGTCTCTATAGCATATTTTACCACTTTTCTTATGTTTGTTTTCCTCTTTATTTTGTTGTTAGTAATGACATATATAATTCTTGAGGAAAACAAAACAACCAAAACCCTAAGCTCACTACCAGTCAGCCAGGTCTGCCCAACTGCCCCAAGAGCCAATGGGATCTCAGGGGGCATTGAAGGTGATGGAGTATATCTCAAGGGAGCTCAAAAGTCCTGCCATGCTCTGTCCTGGCTTCATCCCACATGGAGCATCATGTCCAGTCCTGGATGCCAAATTTTCAGAAGAACATTAATAAGCTGGAGAGCATCTAGGGAGGGCAAACAGGAGGCATAAGACCACACCATGTAAGGATTACTTAAAGGAAAGCCAAACTAACAGAAGTGTGAAATCTGGAGAAGACTCGGGGAGGACATGAATGCCAGCTGTCTATGTGTATTGATGTGGAGGACAGGCTAGATCAGTTCTCCTTGGCTCCAAAAGGAGCCACCCATTCCTTCTCTCTATCTTTTTATTAGCTGGCTCCCAATGCTCCAGATTTTCTCCCTGGTTCTATGTATGCAATGCCATCTTCAGCTTTAACCACGTCTGCCACTTCATGAGGCTCTGCTTGGGCCAGGGTCCTGCTTGATTTTCTATAATGCCTGATCTTTCCTCCTAGACAGCAATACAACATTCTGCTTCTGAAGTCTTTGCCTCCCCTGTTGACTAGAGGTTTGGTTTACTCACTTTCTGACTTGGAGCAAGTTATGTATCTTCCTAAACTCCTAGGATTTAAAATTGGAAAGAACCTTTAAAATTAACCCCATTAAATAAATGAGAGAATGGAGGCCAAGGGGTATTACATGACTTGATCAAGGTCATACAGATATTGAGTACCAAGGACAGAATTCCAACCCAGGGCCTGACATGAAATTTAGTGCTTTTCCCATTATACTACAACTTACTATTTCTTTATCTATGTGTATATATATGCAAACACACACATACCTACATACATACGTATATATACACACATACATGCATGCGTACGTGTGCATACACATAATGTCTAATAGTTTCCCATGGATAACCATGATTTCTCCTCTCTGACTGAAATGTGTTACAAGAGCAGGGCCTTCCCCCATCTCTAAACTCTTTCTATCCCAGACTCTCCCAGGTGAGCTCAGCTGCTAACAATTCATAACAGTTGCAGCAGATAACATGTGACCATTAATTTTTCAGCATTACCCATACCATACTTCTGTACTCTGTGTGAAGATACCTATTGATCAGACCATAATCCCCGTCTCATGCATGTATCACAGTGGCCAACAGTAATGGGGGATCTGAGTCTCTGCACCCATTTCTCCCCTTCTCTACTCTCGCCTTGCAGCATAGCACTGGGGATGAGTTTTCCATCCTTCACTCATGAACATTCACTGTCTACTTTAGCCCATTGAAAATCGCCTTCTCCTCTTAGGTCACTTCAAAAACACACTATTGGGCATCATCCTCAACAACTATCATTTTTTATTACCAAGTGCAGAGCCACGACTTAGAATTCCAGCACCTAGGGGTGATTCTGTTGATCAGGGATAGGAGAGCAGTGCTGTGAAGTGGAGAAATGATTGGTACTATGTAAAGGTCAGGATTATAAAGTGGGGAAAAGTTATAGAAGAAAACAGATACTAAACTTATTAAGAATAGAAGGAGTGACCTGGAAGAGAATTTGGTTAGGATTGATTGAATGAATGAATGAATGAATGAATGAGTAAATGAGTAAGTGGATGGATGAAAGAATGAATGAAGGGGCGGCTAGGTGGCGCAGTGAATAGAGCACCGGCCCTGGAATCAGAAGGACCTGAGTTCGGAGCCGGCCTCCAACACTTAATCCATACAAACAAAAACCTAGCCGTGTAACCTTGGGCAAGTTACTTAACTCCAATTGCCCTAAAGGGGCGGCTAGGTGGCGCAGTGAGTAAGAGCGCTGGCCTCGGAGTTGGGATGACCCGAGATCAGATCCGGCCTCAGAAAATGAGCACCCACACACAAATAATGACTAGCTGTGTAACCTTGAGCAAGTTACTTAACCCCAATTGCTTAAAAAAAAAAAAGAATGAATGAAAACTATTTATTAAGCACATACTATGTACCAAGCACTGTGTATACAACTAGAAAGGTAAGATAGTCTCTGTCCTCAAGTAGTTTATATTGTAATTTGGAAAGACAACACACATAGGAGAGTGGCGATCTCAGAAGGGAGTCTTGGTATGGGAAGTCACAAAGATGGTGAGTGGGAAAATGGATCAGAGAAAAATTGATTTGCCTTGTTGAGGAGCAATGACAGTGGTGATTCAATTACAGTTTTCAGAGCAAAAGGTGGAAGGGCACAGGGCATGTTCTTGGGTGATAATGGTGGCACAACTCTGGTTAGATCATTCACTCAATTGGGGGTGCAGTAGAAAGAATGTCAGGCCAAGAACAGAGAGATTCATCTTTCTGAATTCAAATTGAGCCTCAGATACTTACTAGCTATGGGACCCTGGGAAAGTCACTTACCTTTGTTTGCCTCAGTTTCCTCCTTTGCTTTTCATTTAGTTATTTACTCTTAGTTTACAACATTCAGTACTACAGTCACTTGAGTTTCAAATTTCTCCCCTTCCTCTCCTCCATCTCCCCCCTCCCCGGTGGCATGCAGTCAAATATAGGATCAACAAATACCATCACATTAAATATTAGTCAAGTTGTAAAGAAGGATTATAACCAATGGAGTGAACAGTGAGAATGAAGAAACAAAACAAACAAAAAAGAGAGCAAATACTTTGCTTCAATCTGCATTCACACTCTGTAGCTCTTTCTTTGGATGTGGATATCTCTTTCCATCATTAGTCTTTTGAGGTTGTCTTATAACCCTGCACTGCTGAGAGGAGCCCAGTCTATCAAACTTGGTCACCACACATACTTGTATCTGTAATTATATACAAATTTCTCCTGATTCTGCTCTTCTCACTCAACATCAGTTTGCATAAGTCTCCCCAAGTTACTATAAAGTCTGTCTGCTCCTCATTTCTTATAGCACAATAGTATTCCATTATATTTATATACCACAACTTGTTTACCTGTTCCCCAAATGATGGGCATTCCCTTGATTTCCAATTCTTTGCCACCACAAAAAGAGCTGCTATAAATATTTTTTGTACATACGGGTACTTTTCCTACTTCTATGATCTCTTTCAGATACAAGCCAAGAAGTGGTATTGCTGGGTCAAAGGGTATGCACTTATTTGTAGGCCTTTGGTCATACTTCCAGATTGCTCTCCAAAATGGTTTAATCAGTTTATAACTCCCCCAACAATGCTTTAGTGTTCCAATTTTTCTGCCTCCTCTCCAGCATCTATCATTTTCCTGTTTTTGTTATCTTAGCCAATCCGATAGTTGAGATGTGGTACCCTGGAGTTGTTTTGATTTGTATTTCTCTAATCAATAGTGATTTAGGGCACTTTTAATGGGCTTATAGATATCTTTAATTCCTTCCTCTGAAAAATACCTGTTCATATACTTTGACCATTTGTCAATTGGGGAATGACTTGAATTCTTCCAGATTTGACTCACTTCTCTGTATATTTTAGAAATGAGACCTTTATCAGAGACACTGATTGTAAAAATTCTTTCCCAATTTTCCACTTCCCTTTTAATCTCGGTTACATTGGTTTTATTTGTACAGAAAATTTTCAATTTAATGTAATCAAAATTATCCATTTTTCATTTCATAATGCTTTCTAACATTTCTTTGGTCATAAAATCTTTCCTTCTCCATAAATCTGACAGATAAACTATTTCTTGCTCTCCCAGATTGCTTACAGTATAAGCCTTTATACATAGATCATGCACCCATTTAGACTTTATTTTGGCATATGGTGTAAGATACTGGTGTATGCCCTATTTCTGCCATACTATTATCCAGTTTTCCCAGCAGTTTTTGTCAAATAGTTCTTATCCCAAAAGCTGGGGTTTTTGAGTTAATCAAACAGTAGATTACTATACTCATTGACTGCTATGTCTAGTGTACCTAATCTATTCCACTGATCCACCACTGTCTTCCTCAGCCAGTACCAAGTAATTTTGATGACTGCTGCTTTATAATATAGATTAAAATCTGGTATGGCTAGGCCACCTTCCCAATTCTTCCAAATGAATTATGTTACTGTTTCTTCTAGCTCTACAAAATAATTTTTGGTAGATTGATTGGTATGGCACTACACATGTAATTTAATTTATGTAAAATTGTCATTTTTATTATATTAGCTCTACCTAGCCATGCGGAACTGATGTTTTTCCAATTAGTTAGATTTAACTTTATTTGTGTGAAAAGAGTTTTGTAATTGTGTTTATATGGATTCTGGGTTTCTTTTGGCAGGTAGATTCCCAAATATTTTATAATGTCTACAGTAACCTTAAATGGAATTTCTCTTTCTATCTCTTGCTGATGGATTGAATTAGAAATATATGGGAATGTTGAACGTTTATGTGGGTTTATTTTATAACCGGCAACTTTGCCAAATTTATTTTTTATCTCAGATAGTTTTTTTACTGGATTCTCCAAGTATATCATCATGTCATCTGCAAAGAGTGATAGTTTAGTCTCTGCTTAATTTGATTCCTTCAATTTCTTTTTCTTCTCTTGTTGCTACTGCTAACATTTCTAGTATCAGACTGAATAAGAGGCATGATAGTGGACATGCTTGTTTCACCCCTGATCTTATTGAAAATGCTTCTATCTTATCCCCATTACATATAATACTTGCTGATGATTGTAGATAGATGCTACTTATTATTTTCAGGAAGACTCCATTTATTCTTATACTTTTTCCTGGTTTTAATAGGAATGCATGTTGTATTTTGTCAAAAGCCTTTTCTGCATCTATTGAGATAATCATATGGTTTCTGCTGGTTTTTTGTCAATATGATCAATTATACTGATAGTTTTCCTAATATTGAACCATCCTTGCATTCCTGGAATAAATCATATCTGCTTAAAGTGTACTATTCTCTTGATAAGTTGCTGTAGTCTTTTTTGCTAATATTTTATTTAAAATTTTTGCATATAGATTCATGAGGGAAATTGGTCTATAATTTTCTTTCCCCATTTTGTCTCTTCCTAATTTAGATATCAGTATGATATTTGTGTCATAAAAAGAATTTGGTAGGACTCCTTCTTCTCCAATTTTCCACAAAAGTTTGTAAAATATTGGAATCAAGTGTTGTTTAAATGTTAGATAGAAATCACTAGTAAATGCATATGGTCCTGGAGATTTTTTCCTAGGGAGTTCATTGATGGATTGTTTGATTTCTTTTTCTGAGATGGAGTTATTTAAGTAATTTACTTCCTCTTCAGTTAATCTGGGCAACTTATATTTTTATAAAATATTCATCCATTTCACAAAGACTGACAAATTTATGTGCATACAATTGGGCAAAATAATTCCTAATTATTGTTTTAATTTCCTCTTCATTGGAGGTAGATTCAACCTTTTCATTTTTGATACTCATAATCTGGTTTCCTTCTTTTTTATCATATTCAATAAAGGTTTATCAAGTTTATAATATTTTTCATAAAACCAGCTCTTAATTTTATTTATTCAACAGTTTTCTACATTTCAATTTTATTAATCTCTCCTTTGTTTTTCAGTATTTCTAATTTAGTATTTAATTGGGGATTTCCAATTGGTTCTTTTTCTAGCTTTTTCAGTTGCATGCCCAATTTATTGACCTCCATTTTCTCTATTTTATTCATGTATGCATTCAGAGATATAAAACTTCCCCTAGGAACTGCTTTTCCGGCACCCCACAAGTTTCAGTATGTTGTCCCCTTCTGAAACTGGTTCTTCTCACTAGCAATAACAGGATTCAATCAGCTTTGGTTTTGCTTTAACCACTTGCTTCTGGCCCATTATGATTGCCTATTCCCTGGCTTTTTAAGTGGATCTCTTCTTCTGGGGTGCAAAGGACTCTGACCCATGCTTCTCAAGCTGGGAGCTAGGGGCCTGGTTGTTGACTTTGTGCATTGTAGCCTCTGGGTGTCTAGACTGAGGACAAGGCCAGAAATTTCAGTGTTTCTCCTGGGTTACCCTGAGGCTCATAGAGTAAGGTGTGGGTGAGGGATGGTCTGGCCACTTCAGGTTTCCACTCTGTGCCCCTGAGCTAGAGCTCAGGCAGGCTCTGCACCTGGAGGCCTGCTGTGCTGGTGTCTGCAGATTTCCTTGATTCTGTTAAGGCACACCTGGTCTTCTGGTGTTAGTGTTTGCTGGCTCAACCTCCCTGGGCTTCAGGATCTCCTGCTGGTCAACTGAGATGAGGCTTACTGAATGCCTCCTACCCTTCACTTCAAGCTAGGCACAACCTCAGTCACACCCTTCCTCGGCTGCTACTGCCTCCTTCCCTCTCTGTGAATTACCTTGGATCAGTTGTATATATTTTTCTACAGATCCCCAAAAGTCTTAGCAAGGTTTGCAACTTTGATAGCATTAATATCTTAAAGTTTCTCTAAAGTTTTGGTGATAATCTGCATGCACACTCATCTTCCCAAGGAATATATTATAGAAACCTCAAGAGTAAGGACTAGTTGCCCTTGATTGTTGCATTCCTAGCACCTAACACTGTTCCTGACACACAGTAGGCACTTAACAAATGCTTGGGGTCAGGTCACACTTCTGCCTTATTTTGGCTGCATGACCTAAGGGTATCTCCTTACTTCTCACTGTCCTGAGCAACTTCATAAGGCTATATGTTACAGAGAAGGTGTCAATCTGCATCAGTGGAGCCAATTTCCACCCCAAGAGCTTCTCATACTGAAGAAACCATAGGTTAGAAACAAACAAACAGCAATTCATAACTCTGTCTTGCCTTCAAGTGTGCAAAGTTACCTCATAACAGTCCTGTGAGGTAAGTACAAGTATTATTATTTCTATCCAATAAATGGGTACACAGAGGTTTTGAGATTGTCAGTGTTGTGACCAGGATCATACAACCAGTAAATGTTTGAGACAAGATTTCCACCCCAGTCTCTGGGATCCAAGTCTAGCCTTCTCTGTAACAATAAGCTTTAGGTTATTCTTAGAAGCTATATGATGGAAAGGTGGGGGGGGGGAGCTGAATCAAGATGGTAGAGTAGAAACAGGACTTCCTTGTGGCTCCCACTTCCAACTCCTCCAATTCATATAAAAGGTGACTCTGAACAAACTTTGGAGCTACAGAACCCACAAAATGATACAGAGAAGCTAACCTCCTACTGAGGACAGCCCGGCAAGCTGGCAGGAAGCAACAAGTACAGCATTCTGGGAGCCAAACCCAGCTCTGTGGGAACCACAGGTTTTAACCTCAGGGTGGCCACAAACAGTCACTGGCTGGAGGGACATCAGATCATGAGCAAGTGTGGCAATTTACAGAATTATTAACCCATAGATGCTAAGGACAAAGTAAAAGGCCAGTGCAGTGTGGACTTTGTGAACCGGGAGTTCAGGAGTGTGGTCAGGCCTTTACACCTGTAGGAAGAAGCAGCTGAGGTGCTGCAGCCATGCAACTGCCTCCATGTGGCTGCTTCAGAGCTCCTGGTCTGCAGATTTTAGGGGGACCAAGGGACTATTCTGAGGGGTAATCACTCTTGTTTTAACCTGCTTGGATCTGGATTGCAGTCTAGGGTGGAGTTCCTGGGGTGAGTGACCAGTTTACAGGGCATGTGGAGGCTTGAGAGAACAGCTAATTGTTCAACTAACTTGAGAGAACCCAACTAATAGCTCCAGCAGCTGCAAAAACCCCAGCAAATAGGACAAAGCTCCCCTCTCTGGTAGCAGAGTTCTACTGTGGCAAAGCTCAAAAGTCAAGTAACCAAGTGGCAACATGAGCAAACAAGGTAAGCAAGGTAAGTACAGTGGCCTGACTCTGGATTCCTTCTTTGGGGACAAAAAGGATCAGGGTATAAAACAGGAGGAAGACAGCAAAATCAGAACTCCAACACCAGAAACTTCCAAAAAAAGCATAAGCTGTTTATAAGCCACAGAGGAGCTTAAGGAGGATTTTGAAAACCAAATAAGAGAAGTGGACGAAAAATTGGGAAGAAAAATGAAAATGATGCAAGAAAATTATAAAGTGAGAGTCAACAACCTGACTGAAGAAAATAACACCTTAAAATAGACTAACTCAAATGGAAAAAGGCTCAAAAAGCCAATGAGGAGAAGAATGCCTTAAAAAGCTGAAATTGCCAGATGGAAAAAGAATCTCAAAAGCTCACTGACGAAAATCATTCCTTCAGAATTAGACTGGAGCAAATGGAAGCTAGTGACTTTATGAGAAATCAAGATACTATTTAACAGATCCAAACAAATGAAAAAATAGAAGGCAAGGTGAAATATCTCATTGAAAAAACCACTGACGGGAGGCAGAGCCAAGATGGCGGAGTAGAAACAGCATTTCCAATGTGCTCTGCCTCACACAAATTTCAAACAATGTGAAAGGGAGCTCCGAACAACTTCTGGAGCCACAGCACCCACAGAACGGCACAGAGAAGCTAACCTCCTGCTGAGGACAGCCCAGCAGCCCTGCAGAGAGCCGCCAGCGCAGCACTCTGAGAGCAGGCAGCACAGTGCGCTGGGAACCGACAGCGAAGCCCGCAGAGCCGAGCCCAGGTCCGCGGTTTTAGCCCCAGGAGGGCCAGGCCTTCAGCCGGTTGGTGGAACCCCAGAACACCAGCAATAGTGGCGATTCCAGAATTATCAGCACAGATATGCCTAGGACAAAGTAAGAGGTTAGTGCCCTATGGACTTTGGGACCAGTATTTGGGGAACACGTGGCTTCCTCCCCTGGGGACAAAAAGCTGCTGAAGAAACAGCTGCACAGAAGCCATTTTGCAGCGTCAGTAGTGGCTCTAGCTCCTGGTCTGCGAACTGTAGGAAGATTCAGCAATCAGTCTGGGGGTTAATCGCTTTTGCTTTAAACTGCTTGGATTTGGATTGTGGTCTGGGGGGGAAGTTTGGGGTGGGTATCCAACTTGCCAGAGTGGGTGGAGGCTTCCACCCAACTGGCGGAAGTTGTGAAGACCCCACGTTTGGGCGGAAGCTCCCCTGTCTGGTGGCAGAGTCCTACTGTGGCAACAAGCCCCCAAATCAAGTAATTAAGTGGCAATATGCCTAGGCAAACGAAACAAAATAAACAGAAAAGTTCAACATTGGACTCCTATTTTAGGGGCAAAGAGGCTCAAAGCATGGAGGAGGACTGTGAGGTCAGAACTCCTACACCATAAGCCCCAAATGAAAATACAAGCTGGCTACAGGCCATAGAGGACCTTAAGAAGCAGATAAGAGAAGTGGGGGAAAATTTGGGAAGAGAAATGAAAAAAATACAAGAAAAGTATGAAATGACAGTCAACAGCCTGACTGAGGAAAATAACACCTTAAAAAATAGACTAACTCAAATGGCAAAGGAGGTCCAAAAGGGCAATGAGGAGAAGAATGCCTTAAAAAGTCGAATTTGCCAGATGGAAAAAGAATCTCAAAAGCTCACTGAGGAGATTCATTCCTTCAGAGTTAGACTGGAGCAAGTGGAAGCTAGTGACTTTATGAGAAATCAAGATACTATTAAACAGATCCAAACAAATGAAAGAATAGAAGGCAATGTGAAATATCTCATGGGAAAAACCACTGACCTGCAAAATAGATCCAGGAGAGATAATTTAAAAATTATTGGACTACCTGAAAGCCATGATCAAAGAAAGAACCTAGAAATCACCCTTCAAGAAATTCTCGGGGCGGCTAGGTGGCGCAGTGAATAGAGCGCCGGCCCTGGAATCAGAAGGACCTGAGTTTGGAGCCGGCCTCCGACACTTAATCCGCACAAACAAAAAAACCTAGCCGTGTAACCTTGGGCAAGTTACTTAACCCCAATTGCCCTAAAGGGGCGGCTAGGTGGCGCAGTGAGTAAGAGCGCCGGCCTCGGAGTTTGGATGACCCGAGATCAGATCCGGCCTCAGAAAATGAGCACCCACGCATAAATAATAACTAGCCGTGTAACCTTGAGCAAGTTACTTAACCCCAATTGCTTAAAAAAAAAATTCTCAAGGAAAATTGCCCTGATGTTTTAGACCCAGAGGGCAAAATAGAGGTTGAAAGAATCCACAGATCACCTCCTGAAAAAGATCCCAAAAAGAAAACTCCCAGGAATATTCTAGCCAGGTTCCAGAATCCCCAGATCAAGGAGAAAATACTACAAGCAGCCAGGAAGAAATAATTTCAATATTGTGGAAACACAATCAGAATAGCCCAGGACCTGGCAGCTTCTACATTGAGGGATAGAAGGGCATGGAATATGACATTCCAGAGGGCAAAAGAGCTGGGACTGAAGCCAAGGGTCACCTAACCAGCAAAACTGAGTATCTTGTTTCAGGGGAAAATATGGTCATTCAGTGGAATAGAGGACTTTCAAGCATTCTTGATGAAAAAACCAGAGTTGAATAGAAAATTTGTCATTCAGACACAAGAAGCAAGAGATGCTTGAGAAGGTAATCAAGGAAAAGAAATCAAAAGGAACTTATCAAAGTTGGACTATTTACAATCCTACATGGAAAAACAATAACTGTGTTTGATGAAACCTTTCTCATTATGAAAATAATTGAAGAAAGGTACATGGCATATGTACACAGGTATACATGGATAGAGGGCACAGGTTGAATTTGATGGGAAGGGATGATTATTTTTTTTTTGGAGGGCAATTGGGGTTGGGTGACTTGCCCAGGTTCATGTGGCTGGGTTTTTGTTTGTGTGTTGGGTGTCTGGGGCCAGATCCAAGCTCGGGTCCTTCTGGCTCCGGGGCTGGCTCTCTGCTTGCTGCGCCACCTAGCCACCCCAAGGAAGGGATGATTCTTAAGGGGTGAAGTCAAGAGGTGAGAGAGGAAAGTGGCAAGAGGAGATGGAGAGAGACAGGGCAGGGCAAACTATCTCATGTAGAAGAGGCAAGGGGAAGTAGTTGCAGGGGAGGGGAAGAACAGGAAGGCAAAAAGGCAAAAGCATATTCTCATTGAAGTTGGCTCAAGGAGAGAATCACATACATACTAAATGGAATATCTTACCCTCACTCACTCTCCTGAGTGGGGGAAAGGGGGATGAGAGGGGGGGTGATGGAGGGGAGGGCATTCTGGGGAGAGGGGAGGTCAGAAGTACCCACTATCAAAGAGGGACAGGATCTAAGTAGGGAATGGACCAGGTGGGAGGTGAGACAGGTGGGAGGGAAATATAAGCAGTCTTTTACAATATATCTATTATGATAATGTTTTGCATAGATACACATGTACAACACATACTGAATTGCTTATCTTCTCAGAGGGAGTGGGTGACAAAGGAGAAAGGGAATGGATCTGAAAATCGAAGTTTTAAAATTAAATGTTTCATAAGATGTCCAGGCAGTGGGGCTTAGAGATTCACCTTGCCCTAATGGCAAAGTCGAAGGGGGTATGGGAGAAGATATGGGAGAGAGCAGATTGGATGAGGGGATATCTAGTGGGACTGCTATTCTGGGGTGGTGGGTAGGGAAAAAATGGGGGGAAAATGTAACTCATAATCTGGTGGAAATGAATTATGTAAACCAGAAGTTAATAAAGCATTTGTTTAATTAAAAAAAAAGAAAAGAAAAAAACACTGACCTGGAAAATAGATCCAGGAGAGACAATTTAAAAAAATTATTGGACTGCCTGAAAGTCATGATCAAAAAATGAACCTAGAAATCATCCACCAAGAAATTCTCAAGGAAAATTGCCCTCATGTTTTAGAACCAGAGGACAATATAGAGGTTGAAAGAATCCACCCATCACCTCCTGAAAAAGATCCCCAAAAGAAATAGGAATATTATAGCCAGATTCTGGTGGTCCCAGATCAAGGAGAAAATATTACAAGCAGTCAGGAAGAAACAATTTGAATATTGTGGAAGTACAATCAGGATAACACAGGATCTGGCAGCTTCTACACTGAGGGATTGAAGGGTTTGGACTATGATATTCCAGAGGTCAAAGGAGCTGGGATTAAAACCAAGAATCACCTATCCAGCAAAATTGAGTATCATGTTTCAGGGGAAAATATGGTAATTCAATGGAATAGAGGACTTTCAAGCATTCTTCAGGAAAAAACTAGAGTTGAATAAAAAATTTGACATTGAGATACAAGAAGCAAGAGAAGCATGAGAAGATAAACAGTGCAAAGAAATCCTAAGCAACTTATTAAAGTTGAACTACTTACATTCCTACATGGAAAAAATGATCATTGTAACTTTTAAACTTATCTCAGTATGATAATAGTTGAGGGGAATAGAAAAGTGTGTGTGTGTGTGTGTGTGTGTGTGTGTACGTATGTATATATGTATGTATACATATATATATATATATGTGTCTATATAGATGGGTATATGTGAGTATGTGTATAAATGTGTACAGGTATACATAGACAGAGGATACACGACCAGTTGAATAGGAAGGTATGATACTTAAAAGCTGAAATTAAGAGGTGAGAAAGGAAGAGATAGAATGGGGTAAATTATCTCATATAGAAGAGGCAAGGGAAAACTGTTACAGTGGAGGAGAAGAATAGGAAAGCAAAAGGGAATGAGTCAACCTTATTCTCAATGAATTTGGCTTAGGGAGGAACAACATACACACTAAATAGGGTATCTCACCCTACAGGGGAGTAGGGGGGAAGGGGATGAGGGGGGGATGATGGAAGGGAGGGAAGACTGGGGAAGAAGGAAGTTGTAAGCACCCACTTTTGAAAAGGGACAGGATCAAAGTAGAGAATAGAACAAGTGGGGGTTGAGATAGGAGGGAGGGAAACATAGTCTTTCACAATATATCTACTATGGAAATGTTTTGCATAGCTACACATATACAACCTATATTGAATTGCTTATCCTCCCAGTAAGGGTGGGTGATTAGGGAGGTAGGGAAAGAATCTGGAATTCAAAGATTTAAAATCAAATTTTTAAATATATTATTATTATTATTATTATTATTATTATTATTATTATTTTACATGTAACTGGGAAAAAAAGATATACAGGCACTGGGGCATAGGCACTGTCATGCCCTACTGGAAAGTCAGAGGGGGGCTGGGGGAAAATATAGGGGAGATCAGATTAGGGGAGGGGATATTCAGTGGGCTCGTTCTTTTGGGGTGGTGGGTAGGGGGGCAAATGGGGAGAAAGTTTGTAACTCAAAATCTTGTGGAAATGAATAATGTAAACTAAAAAAAAATAAACTACAAAAATTTTTTTAAAAGAAGCTATATGATGTCCACATTCAAACTAAAGCTTAACAAAGTGGATTATCCTAGATGATTATGAGCCTCTCAGAAATGTGGGTGCTTGGTTTTGTATGGAGCAAAGAAGCTTAACTGATGTGTGGGTTTTTTTTTCAATTTTCAGCTGAATATTTCATATTTTATAGCTACACCCTTGGTCAGAATGACATTGGGACACCTCACTCCTTTTATTGGGTTTTACGAACTACCCTTGGCTCTGACTCTACATTCCCCTTTGCATATTACCATCTATTTAGCATGCCTGTACCTGGTTCACTTGTTACTACCCCTATGCTATGAGCTGTCCATATCCTAAGTGCAGGAAATGAGAGGAAATAGAGGAGATCACTTTTCTTGGGTCGTGGCTGCCATGTTTTCAAGGGTTCTTTATCACTGATGTCTAGTGTGCCTGTTTCCTGACCATTCCAGGAAGACATTGTAAAATCTAGGAGCGGAAAGTTCTAGCTTTAGACTCAAAGTACCTAGGTTGAAATCCTGACTCTGTCCCTTACTGACCATGTAACCCTGGGTAATTTCCTCCATCTCTCTGTGCCCCATCTCAAAAGTGAGGAGGTTGGGCTGGATGGGTTGAGGTTCCTTTCAGCTCTCGTGTAATAAGCCTTTTCTGCTACTTAACTTTGTCTTGCTTTTTGACCTGGGTCTTTTCTAATTATTTGCTCTTAAAAATAGATGTTTAGGGCGGCTAGGTGGCGCAGTGAGTAGAGCGTTGGCCCTGGAGTCAGAAGGACCTGAGTTCGTATCTGACCTCAGATACTTAACGCACACACAGGCAAAAACCTAGCTGTGTGACCTTGGGCAAGTTACTTAACCCCAACTGCCCTCCAAAAAAAAAAAAAAAGCAAAAAAAAAAATAGATGTTTATTGGTATCTTTTGTTTAGACATTGCCTAGATTTGTCCCTTTAAGCTCCCCCTTTCTCCCTTCTAGAGAACTCTCCCTTATAACAAAGAATGTATTACATACACACACACACACACACACACACACACGTGTGTGTGTGTGTGTGTGTGTGTGTATGCATTTATCTTTGCTTATTTTCAAAATAAGATATTAGGAACTCCCTGGGGCTGGTGTTAACCCACTCTTTATTTTCCCAGCTTTGCCTTATCTCTCTTAGTCCCAATTCCCTGTCCTGCCATGGTGATCCATATATGGTCCCAATGGGATACTTGTGAAGTATAACAAGGGGATCCTAACTAAGATGAGAGGTTCTACTTTAAATCTTCCCCCAGTGCTGCTATCAGCAGTACCAGTAGCAGTACACTGCTGCCAGGGGTCAGTCACTAATCATCTAATGAGGTGGCCATGTGTTAGGAGGAAATATTTACATGGCTTGCAGGAGATCCATTTTCTTTTACATTCCTTATCAAGGGTCAGATAAGTGCTCTTAGTAAAAGTCCATATGAGCCTCTCAATGCCATGGTTCTAGGTGGTTCATGGTGTGTAAGGGTTATGGGATTTAAAGATCTTCCATGCCCCATTGGACTTGCTGACATAGCAGGAAGGGGAGGGGCAAGAGGAAGCAGAAGAAGAGTTGGAGTTCCATTGGGGACTGTTGGTGGCCACAGCAACAGCAGTAGCTGCCAAGGTGGAGGTGGAGGCCCAAATCTCTTTTTAGGCCAGCCAGAATTTCTGCTAAGGACTCTTGTTGGGGGCTGCCGGGAACTGGAACTGTGGGGGGCCGGAGCTGTTGTGAGCACGCTTCCTGGACGCTGAGCAGTTGCTGAGAGTCAGGAGAGAGGGACCTTTTCCTGAAGTGGCCTGTTCTGTTTTGAAGGCTTAAGAATGTGGTTGTTTACTATGTTAACTACTTGTGTCAATTTCATAACTACTCTGATGGCTTTGACTTTCTGGTTTTGGGACTCAGTTATTTGGTATTTTAATAAATTCTCTGGTTTTATCTCCCATATAGAGAGCCTGATATATTTTGTGATTAATAACCACATAAGCCTATTTATAATTGCCATAGGCATAGTGAATATTGCATTGTTAATACATGGTGTCATGTTCTAGGTGACTCCTGGTGTCATGTTCTAGGTGGCTCATGGTGTCATGTTCTAGGGGGCTCTGAAAATACCTCATGATTAAATGAAATGAGCATCATATTTTTATCCTGTAGTATAGTAAAGATCTTAATTTCACGAAAGAGAAAGCCCCCCACCCCTACCAGCTAGGAATGAAGGGAGAGAAAAAGTCTGCCTTAATGAGAAGAGATCAAGGTTCAAGCTCACTCATGCTCATATGCTCTTGAGGCTACTTGCTCCTTGCCTAGATTATTAATAGAGGTAAACATCATTAGTATTCATCTCCTCCAGGCAGCACTGTCTTCATACTCTCTTGCCCACTGTTGGTAGAATTAGAAATCTACACATAGAGAGAACCACAACCCCCTGTTCTCTTCCCCACTACCCCCTACTTGATTGCTAATAAAGTATAGAAGATGCCAAGCACATCAATATCTTCCCTTTGATGGGCAGAACCCCCAGCAAGACAGCTGGGCTGTTCAATGTCTTCTTGCTTAAAGCAAACCTAAAGAAATGAACCCAGGTTTTCTGGACTCTCAGTCCAGCACTGAAGCCATCATGCCATTCTGCCTTTCCAAAACTTAAGGCCCTAGTTTGCAGAGCTACAAAACCTCAGGCTTAGACTCCATTCCTTCCAAAGTCTCCCAACTTTAAAACCCCATCCCATTCTTATATTCTAATGTGTATTAGCGAGAAGAGCAGTGCATTGCCCTTCCAGGGTGGGTGTGAGCAGATCAGAGGAGATAATATATGTAAAGTGCTTTGCAGACCTTAAAGCTCTCTCTAAATGTTAGCTATTATTGTATTTTCAAATCTCAGATTTCCAGTTGGAAGGGACCTTAGTGCTCACCCAGCCCACCCCCCTCATTTCTCAAGGAGAGGGATAAGTACCTTGGCCAAGGTGGCCAGTACCATAACCAAGACAGGTCCCCAGGTCTCTTGACTCCACTGTCAGTTCTATTGCTACTGTAGCATGCTGCCACCCTATTATCTCTGCAATCAGAGGATTAGAATTCAGACCCCAGCTCTCCTTTTCACTGCTTGCATGTTGTGAGTCATTTCCCTGGGCCTCAATTTACTGCTCCATAAAAGGGAAAAGCTGTACTATATGCCTTCTAAGGTCATTTTCAACTCTAAATCTGGAATTCTAAAATACAATAATTGTTGTTTAGTCTTGACTGCCTTTTTGTGACCCCATTCTTGAGTGGTTTGCCATATCCTTCTACATCTCAATTTACAGGTGAGGAAACTGAGGCAAGCCCCTTGTGACTTGCCTAGGGTCATACAGCTAGTGTATGAGCCTGGATTTGAACTCAGAAAGAAGAGTCTTCTTGACTCCAGGTCCAATATTTTATCCACTGGGCCACCCAGCTGCCAAAAAATACACAAACAATAGACAATAGCATGTATAGTGAATTTTAAGGTTTACAAAGCACTTAACATTTGAAAATGAGCAGGTCCTTATTCTTCATACTTATGGGCTTCATCATAGCTCAGATAGTCATAGAGGCAGCTCTGGAAATGATGTTCAAAGTAATCAGTTCAATCAATAAGCACTTAGTAAGTGTCCTCATTTTCCAGATGATAAATCTGAGGCCTGGAGAGGTCATTTGTAATTTGCCCAAAGTCACACAGGTAATATGAGAGAGAGCTGGGATTTCAATCCACATCTTCTGATGTCAAATGCAAAGCTTTTCCTTCACCATATCACTTCTCCTGAGGCTTATAGTAAATAGAAAATATTTCTGCCCACAAAAGTGACCACCTGCTCTACCTGGATATTTTTACTGAACTAACACCAACAGAGGCTGGAAAGGGGAAATCACTAGTTGGTTAGTTGCAATGTATAGTGTTTTATAGATGATATCTCATTTGATCCACTCAATAACCCTAGGAATTTTGTGCTATTATTATACCTATTTTACAGAAAAAGAAATTGAGATTTTAAGAAGGTTAAGTGACTTGTCCAGAGTCACACAGCTAGGAAGTATTATGAAATAGAATTTGAACTCAGGTCTATCTCCTGTGTCACCTACTCACTTTCCTATTAAGTCAACATAAACTGGCTTTGAAAAGGGGTTCTTAACATTCAGTCTGAGAGTTCAGGTAGTCTATGAATTTGGATGTGAAAAAAAAATATCCCAACAGTTTGCTCCTTCCTCTTGTAGACCCAGCCTGAGGGTTGTAGCCAGACCTGTTCACGACCTTTCTGGCCACTTTCCATGTCTTTGCTCATTGCCCTGCCTTAGACTTGAAGCTATTATCAGAGAAAGATTCTCACCATGTGATTCCTTTGATAGCAGGCACATAACAGTGTAACCCACAAAATGGAAATATAGTTTTCTTTCCAGAATCTCTGTGTGTCTCCCCTCCCTGCCATTCAGGGCTGTCAGAATCTGGCACCTGCCATGATCAAAGCCCATACTATTCTGACTTTTTTGTTTCCTTGGTTGAAGCTCGTAGCATCCAGATCTATTGATGCTCACAAAGTACACTGTGCTAGTGAGGGTCCCAAAACACAGATCTGACCCTCCTCGGTAAACTCCAATGGCTCCCACTTATACAGGATCAAATGCAAACTTCCCCAATAACCCAAGTCGACTCCAACATACATTCCCAACCTGAGCACACATAATGTTCATTCACTCACTCTTTGACCCAATCCAAGTGGCTTTCTTTTTGTTCCTTTCACATAACACTGCATCTCAGGTTTATGTACCTTTACCTGGAATGCCCTCCCTCCTCACCTCTGCCTCTTAGAATCCTTAATTTCCTTCAAGACTTGGTTTAAATATCTCCTTCTTCATCTAATCCTCCCAGATGTTAGTGTTTTTCCCTCCCCAGATAACCTTGTATTCAATAAAAATGGCTTGCATTTATATAACATTTGAAAGTTTTTCAAAGCACTTTGCATATATTATCTACATTAAACAGATTATTTGCATGCATCATTTTAGTACTTTTTATCTGCTTGTGTGTATATTTATTATCTCCTTCAGCAGAATATATCTTTTGAAGGTGGTGACTACTTTATTTTTGTCTTTTTATCCACAGCACCTAATACATTTCCCAGTGCATCATAAATAATTGCTAATTAATTGTTATACTTGGAATGAATTTTGGAGTGCAGATACAGAACTTGTCCTCAAGCAGTTTACAGTCCTACCATGGAGAAGTTTGAAAATCTCCATTTCAGGAAGTATAGTGAACATGATGGGGATTCTCATGCTAAACTTTGTCTGGGGGTCTTTTTGTTTTATCAAAAATTCCATTTTGGGTAAAATAATAAAGTAAATTACTTAAACTATATTGTCTTTTTTCCTTTTAAATAGTATTTTATTTTTTCCAAATGCATGTAAAGATATTTTTAACATTAATTTCTTAAGTAGAATTCTTAGTTCTAAATTTTCTTCCTCTCTCCCTCCCATCTCTCCTCTTGAGATGATAAGTAATTTGAAATATTATATATCTGTAGAACAAATTTCCTTGTTAATCATGCTAAACAATTTTAGTAATGGTTGGCAATATTTGGCCTTGTTGTCAAAGGATAGAGATGGTAACAGGTTGGCTCAAAGGGGACTGGATCATGATTCCAAAGAGTCAGATACCATGGGTCTACACAGGTCAATCCCAGAGTCCTATGCAGTGTCCAAGAAGTCAGTCTATGAACAGGGCTGAGTACCAATCTTAGCCTGCTCCCTAAATGAGTGTAACAGTGGGTCCACAAGAGCAAATTGTAAGATGATCCGAGATGTGGAGGTGGAAAGGATCTGAGGTTATGTGATCCAGCTTTCTCCTTCTACAAAGGGAGATTCAACGACTTGCCTAAGTTCACACACAAAGGTGCTATTTGAACCCAGGCCCTCTGACAGAGGGGTACTCATTGCACTCTACCATGAAGGAGACTGGAGGTATGTAAATGAATCTTGTCACAATCGAGGCAACAAGAGAAATACTAGGATTATTTCACGTGAAACATATTCATAGAAGTCTCCGCCTTTTGCTGCACTGAACTTTATGGGCTGGTTCATTTTATGCCACCTACTTAATGCCCTTACCTTAGTTCTCCCCATTTGTCTCTATCCCTGTAATGAACACACAACGTCAGCATTATACAACACTGTCTTATGCCTGTCTTTACTACTTCATGAGCAGTGTTTGGAAGCTCCTCTTTTGATATTTGAAATAATTGTCCAGTTTTGGCTCTTATGACTTTTCAATGGAACTTTAAAGCAGCTTGGTATCAACCAATCAACAAGCAATTAATTGGTTCTTTCTGTGTTAGATATTGGGCTAAAAATTGGAGATACAGAGATGTAAAAACAGTCCCTGCCTTGAAGGAGCTTGCATTCTAATAGGATGTAGCCATAAAAGGTGCCCAGGAGGTAAGAAAGACTGGCCTGGGGCGGCTAGGTGGCACAGTGAGTAAGAGCGCCGGCCTCGGAGTTGGGATGACCTGAGATCGAATCCGGTCTCAGAAAATGAGCACCCACACACAAATAATGACTAGCCGTGTAACCTTGAGCAAGTTACTTAACCCCAATTGCTTAAAAAAATAAAAAATTAAAAAAAATTAAAAAATTTAAAAAAAAAGAAAGACTGGCCTGCCAGTCTTGATGATTTTTTCTGGGCAGTCTGGCTGCATTATACTGAGCAGTAGTGGTCCTTTTTGCTTTGAAGAAAGAAGAAAGAAGTCCAGAAGGAGGGAATAGGAGGACTGAGGGGACCAGTGACTACCGGTTTTTGTCAGCTTTTTGTTAACTTACAATGTCAAAACAATTCCATGAATGAAATTTGGTTTCTCCCTAACCAAACATTTTCTTTGAGGAATCTGAGTAAAAGCTTAGGGTCAGGGAGTAGAAACAGCATGTCCAAGCCACTCTGCCCCCAGATTACCTCCAAACTATGTAAAAGCGGACTCTGAACAACTTCTGGAGCCCCAGCACCCACAGAACAACACAGAAAAGCTAACCTCCCGCTGAGGACAGCCCAGCAGCCCTGCCGGAAGGACCAGCGCATGGGGTCTGGGAGCTGGCAGCACAGCATGCAGAGCGAGTCGAGCCGAGCACAGGTCTGCCTGAGTAGCGGTTTTAGCCCCAGGGTGGCAGGGCCAGCAGCCAGCTGGAGGGACCCCAGAACACCATCAGCTGTGGCAATTCCAGAATTATCAACATAGACATGCCTAGGACAAAGTGAAAGGTTAGTGCCCTATGGACTTTGGGACCAGTATTTGGGGAGTGCCTCGGCTTCCTCCCCTGGGGGCTAGAAGCCGCTGAGGAGATAGGCCATTTTGTAGTTTTGAGGAATGGACCAGGTGGGGGGGTGGGATGAGTGGGAGGGAATTATAAGCAGCCTTGTACAATATATCTACTATGATAATGTTTTGCCTAGCTAGACATGTACAACATATACTGAATTACTTATCTCCCCAGAGGGAATGGGTGACAAGGGAGGAAGGAAATGGATCTGAAATTCAAGGTCTTAAGATTAAATGTTTCAAATATATATAAATACTATTATTAATACTCTTTTGCTTGTAATTGGGAGATAAGATGTGCAGGCATTGGGTCACAAAGATTCACCTTCCTCTAATGGAAAAGTCAAAGGTGGTATGGGAGATGATATGGGAGAGGGCAGATTGGAGGAAGTGATATCTTGCAGGACTGCTATTCTGGGAGGGTGGGTAGGGGAAAAACAGGGGGCGGGGGAATGATTGTAACTCAAAATCTGTCGGAAATGAATGATGTAAAACAGAAGTTAATAAAGCATTTGTTTAAATAAAAAAAAGCTTAGGGTCATTTTGTCATTAATTTCTCTGAAGATGGGACTGGGAAAAAGGGCAGGGAGCCCTTGATTTATGTAGCTGAGTGGTTCCTCCCTAAACTTTTCCCAAACTTTGACCTAATTAGGTTAATGGTCAGGAAAAAGAGAAAATTCTTCACCTAATGTAAGCATCTCTTGAGTTCACCTTTGATCCTACGGAAAGGGAAATCCTTCCTTAGAGGAAATGGTCAAAGAAAAATTGACTGGTTTTAGAAAAATGATTTTCTAATTGTGCCAACATTTTAAGTTACTATTATTCTAAAATTGCTAACTAAACTTTGAAATGTTGATCTATCTTGAGGGTAGCATTGTATTTAATATTTGATGATATTATAAACTATAACAGTGAAATGTTTTATGTTGGAAAGATTTTCAAATGCATGGTATAACTTTCTCCATCTTTGGACCTCTATCTAAGCTGAACTTGTTGGAAAAGGTTTAATCTAAGTTATTAAAAAATTATTTTTGGGGCGGAGCCAAGATGGCGGAGTAGAAACAGCTCGTCCAAGCCTCTCTGCCCCCAGATTCTCCACAAACTATGTAAAAAAGGACTCTGAAAATCTTCTGGAGCCCCAGCACCCACAGAACGACACAGAGAAGCTAACCTCCCGCTGAGGACAGCCCAGCACCCTGCAGGAAGGACCAGCGCAGTGGTCTGAGCGGGCAGCGCGAGCGCAGAGCCGAGCCGAGCCCAGGTCCACGTGAGCCGAGGTTTTAGCCCCAGGGCGGCAGGGCCAGCAGCCGGCTGGAGGAACCCCAGAACACCAGGAACTGTAGACGCTGAATTATCAACATAGACTTGCCTAGGACAAAGTAAGAGGTTAGTGTCCTATGGACTTTGGGACCTGTATTTGGGGAATGCGTCAGCTCCCTCCCCTGGGGGCTAGAAGCTGCTGAGGAGACACGCCACTGTGTAGTTTTCAGAGGCATTTCCGGCTCCCAGCCTACAAATCGTGGGGAGATCCAGCGATCAGTCTTGGGGGGTAATCGCTCTTGCTTTAACCTCCCTGGATCTGGATTGTGATCTAGGGTGGAAGTTGTGGGTGGGTTTACAGCTTGCCAGAAACGGAAGTTGCCCCCCACACGTTCGGGACGAAAATTCCTCTATCTGGCCTTAAAGCCATAGTGTGGCAACAAGCCCAAAAGTCAAGCAATTAAGTGGCAACATGCCAAGGCAAAGGAAACAGAAAAATGCAACCCTAGACTCCTATTTTGGGGGCATAGAGCGGGAAAAGGACTGTGAGGTCAGAAGTCCTGCTCCAAAAGCCCCAGGGGAAAACATGAGCGGGTTGCAGGCCATAGAGGACCTTAAGAAGGACTTTAAAAATCAAATAAGAGAAGTGGAGGAAAAATTGGAAAGAGAAATGAGAAGGATGCAGGAAAAGTATGAAATGAGGGTCAACAGCCTGACTGAGGAAAACAACACCTTAAAAAATAGACTAGCTCAAATGGCAAAGGAGGCCCAAAAGGGCAATGAGGAGAAGAATGCTAAAAGTTGAATTTGCCAGATGGAAAAAGAATCTCAAAAGTTCACTGAGGAGATTCATTCCTTCAGAGTTAGACTGGAGCAAATGGAAGCTAGTGACTTTATGAGAAATCAAGATGCTGTTAAGCAGATCCAAACAAATGAAAGATTAGAAGGCAATGTGAAATATCTCATGGGAAAAACCACTGACCTGGAAAATAGATCCAGGAGAGACAATTTAAAAATTATTGGACTACCTGAAAGCCATGATCAAAGAAAGAACCTAGAAATCACCCTTCAAGAAATTCTCAAGGAAAATTGCCCTGATGTTTTAGATCCAGAGGGCAAAATAGAGGTTGAAAGAATCCACCGATCACCTCCTGAAAAAGATCCCAAAAAGAAAACTCCCAGGAATATTATAGCCAGGTTCCAGAATCCCCAGATCAAGGAGAAAATACTACAAGCAGCCAGGAAGAAACAATTTCAATATTGTGGAAACACAATCAGAATAGCCCAGGACCTGGCAGCTTCTACACTGAGGGATAGAAGGGCATGGAATATGATATTCCAGAGGGCAAAAGAACTGGGAATGAACCCAAGGGTCACCTACCCAGCAAAACTGAGTATTTTGTTTCAGGGGAAAATATGGTCATTCAGTGGAATAGAGGACTTTCAAGCATTCTTGAGGAAAAAACCAGAGTTGAATAGAAAATTTGACATCCAGACGCAAGAAGTAAGAGATGCCTGAGAAGGTAATCAGGGAAAAGAAATCAAAAGGAACTTATCAAAGTTGAACTATTTACATTCCTATATGGAAAAGCAATAACTGTGACTGATGATATCTTTCTCACTATGAAAATAATGGAAGAAGGGGGTGTGGTCATATGAATACATATGTGAATGTGTGTGTATATGGTTACAGTTATATATGGATAGAGGGCATAGGTTGAATTTGTTGGGAAGGGAGAATACTCAAGGGATGAAATTATGAGGTGAGAGAGGAAAGTGGCAAGAGGAGATGGGGAGAGACATGGTAGGGTAAACTATCTCATGTAGGGAAGTGGTTGCAAAGGAGGGGGAGAATAAGGAAGGCTAAAAAGGCAAAACCACATTCACATTGAATTTGGTTCAGGGAGAAAATGACATACATACTAAATGGGATATCTCAACCTGCAGCAGGATAGGGGGAAGGGGGATGAGAGGAGGGATGATGGATGGGAGGGCATCCTTGGGGTGAGGGGAGGTTGGAAGTACCCACTATAGAAGAGGGACAGGATCATGTAGGGAATGGACCAGGTGGGGGGTGGGATGAGTGGGAGGGAATTATAAGCAGCCTTGAACAATATATCTACTATGATAATGTTTTGCATAGCTAGACATGTACAACATATACTGAATTACTTATATCCCAAGAAGGAATGGGTGACAAGGGAGGAAGGAAATGGATCTGAAATTCAAGGTCGTAAACGCCTATAATTGGGAGATAAGATGTGCAGGCATTGGGACACAAAGATTCATCTTCCTCTAATGGAAAAGTCGATGGGGGTATGGGAGAAGGTATGGGAGAGAGCAGATTGGAGGAAGCGATATCTTGTGGGACTGCTATTCTGGGAGGTTGGGTAGGGGAATAATGGGGGGAAAATGATTGTAACTCAAAATCTGGCGGAAATGAATGATTTAAAACAGAAGTTAATAAAGTATTTGTTTAAAAAAAAAATAAAATAAAAAAAAAACAAAAAAAAAGAATAAAAATAATAATAAAAAAAAAATACAAAAGAAAAAAATTATTTTTACAGGCTCATCCCTAAAACACAGAGTATGTAATGTTCTTTCATGCAATTAACTTTCTTGGTCTTCAATTTCCTCATCTGTAAAATGAAAGCATTGGTTAGCAGCCTCTGAAGTCTATGGCAGCTCTAACTATAATCTTTCTCTAATTTAATAACAGTTTATGACAAAATATTTTATTGATCATTATTTTATTAAAATTTTGTTGCTTGGTAACAAAATATTTTGATAGCAATTTTTATTAACTATTTTATTGTACTTATTATGGCTAAGAGAATGCTTTGGGGTCAGCTTTTCCATTGAGTCATTAGGCTAAAATTAGCACTAGGGTAAGCCCTAACTTTTGACTCATTATTTTTGTGATTTGAGCTGCATCTTGCCTGGTTACTCCATGTGCAAAATGAAAGAGTTGGACAAGGCGTCCTCTGAAGTCTTTGGGAGTTTTAGGTTTCTGAACCAATGAACCTTTGCACCTGGAATGAACAATTCACCGGGAGCCCTAGGGTGATGCATGTGCACTACATATTTATTGTTGTTGTATGGAATGCTTTAAATGTATTATCGTTGTTTAGCAGCTGCTTTAGTCCAAATATGCATATAGAAAAGCTGTACTTTAGGGGCGGCTAGGTGGCGCAGTGAGTAAGAGCGCCGGCCTCGGAGTTGGGATGACCCGAGATCGAATCCGGCCTCAGAAAATGAGCACCCACACATAAATAATGACTAGCCGAGTAACCTTGAGCAGATTACTTAACCCCAATTGCTTATAAAAAAAAAAAAAAAGAAAAGCTGTACTTTGAAGTGAAAGAATGTTGGAGGCCTTATTGACTAAAAGTTACAGAAAAGACAAGATTTCATTTTACTCACTGATTACTGATGAGTTGGGGGAGGGGTTTAATGTTGATTTGGTGGGACAGGGTGCTGCCATAAAGGCTCTCCTACAGCAAGGTGTCTCAAGTGTATGTCAAAATTACACACGATTCCTCAAAAGTTGTAAAAATACAGACAACTTTGCTCAACAATTTTCTAGTTGTTAATATCAAATGGGATATGAACCAGAGAGATATACCTTACTGAGTATGTCCTCCAAAGGTGTTTACATTACATAGGGGATCTCCTACTCAAAGTTCAAATGGAGGAAGGCTTGCCTATGGATGGTGAGGTCCTCCCAACCCTCCTATTTGTATTTGAAATTGTGTTGGTTGTATCAAGCCCTGAAATATGCACTGCAAGATCTCATCAGTAAGATGTATGGGAAAAATTAAGTAGACAAAGATTTCCATTTGTACATACTATGACATGAAACCGATTGTAGAATTCATAGAGTTAATTAGCAGTAGACATATAATGGATAAACACTGCATTAAGACATTTGAATTGTGCCTAGAATCCATACTGTTGTTTATACTAAAGTCCTTCATGAAATCGGTATAATTTCATGCAAGAATCAGTATATCTAGAGGATGTCACCATCCACAAACACTACTAGAATTGAATAAGAAGAGTAGAGGGGGCTGCAGAGCATTTCATAAATTGGACGGCATGTTTGACAACCTCAAACTTCTCCCAGAAACAAAGGTCTACCTCTTTAACATAAATTTTCCTCCAGTAATACTACATGCCATCGATTGCCATGATTGGTGAAGGACTAAAATTAAAGCCCCAAAGAGCAATGTGTGTAGGTCAGAAAAGCTGAAACTCACTACCAATGAACAAACGAGCAGGAATTAGGAGGTGAATGATACAATTGGAGTGACACAAGGTCAAAATAGGAAGTGAGCAGATCACTTAGGGAAAGTGAGGAGTAGCCAGTGAATTGGCTGTGCTCTTTGTTGGTACAACCAATGTTGACCAATCTAAGAAAAGACACATGTGTTACATAGAATTTTATGGAGGATTTTTTTTTTTAAACTCAGGTCGTCTTGACTCCAGGGCCAGTGTTCTATCCACTGTGCCACCTAGCTGCCCCTCAATGGAGGATTGTAGAATGGCATAGAGAAGAGTAGCTTTGGGTGGGAATGCATGGATAGGCTGTATCTATACCATTAGAGGTAGTGTCCACACCCAACAACATCACAGAAGGAGGATAGACACATGGAGATTGTTGTTCCATTACTAGTTTGTGCTGTTCTTGATTGTAGCTACGTTTTTAATATTGTGTCTTTGATAAGGAATGCAAATTCTGATGACTTGGTATTTCTATGGAAATACGTGATCTGCTTCATGGTAGCATGTTTTTTGACTATGCACTTAATACTTTTTTTATGGCAACAAAGAAGTACTTTCTATATACCTCCAAAACAGGGGCCACTGGTGAATTTATATCCCTTGGCCAAATTCTAATTTAAAACCTTAGATGATCCAAACTGTACCCTCAAAAGGCCATTTTAATTTAAAGAAATATCCACTTACAAGAGAAACACAACCCTTCATTCATTTGCTTATTTATTAAACTCTTATTTTGTGCTAGGTGCTGGGAAATCAAAGACAAAAACAAAATAACCCATATCCTCAAGGAGTCTACATATATAGCATTTTTGATTTGTACCTATAAAAAATTTCAACGTGTCCCTCTTATGCAAACGCAGACACACACTCCCTAAGGGATGAATATCTAATCAGTTTTATAATTTGGAAGACTATGCTGTCTTTAAGGTAATTATTGCATCTTCTTTGTAGAGTTCAACTAAAAATTTCTATGTTCTTCAGACTTTGAGGCCAGCAGCCAATTCCAAAGATGAATAGCCAAGGTTTGTAAAGCTAAGTGAGTTCTCTGGGTCATAAATAAAGAAAATGTATTTAAGGGTGAATATAAACTTTGGAAATAATGAAAGCATTAAGAGAAAAAAATGTGAACAATATAGTTGGTCAATCTTGTTAACATTTTAATATCATATGGGTGAAGAGACATATTAAGTAGAATCAGAGAATCTCAGAGTTGTAAGGGCCCCCAGATGCCATCCAACTCAAGATTCATTCATGCAAAGATTCACTTAAAATATGTGCTCATTGTCCTAACACCTAGATCTGGTCAGGTCATTCATCTTCTCGAAATCATTTAGCAACTCCCAATAGCTGATAGGATCATAAGATCATAAATTTAGAACTAGAAAAGGCCTTAGATACTGGTCCAAGCTTCTCGTTTTATACATGATGAAACAAAGGAGAAGTGGTTTCATATCTTAGACCTAGGACTGGAAGGAACCTTGTTTAGTTCAACCCCTTTATTTTGCATATAGGAAACTAAAGTGTAGAGAAAGAAAGTGACTTTTAAAGGTCAGAGATCTGGAATTGGAATTGACTTAAAGGCTGGCTGAGCTAACCCTTTCATTCTGTAGATGTGGAAAGTGAGGAGGCTTGGGTAAGTAAGGTGCCATGTCCAAAGTTACATAGGCAGGATTTGCCCTCCATTTCCAGCCCCCTGATTCCACATCCAGTGTCTTTGATCACCACATTGCTTCTCAATATTATAATCACATGTAGTCCAGAATCTGATTCATAACAAAAAGCTAACATTCAAGTGAATTCTCCTAGGTAAATTAGGTTTTATGACTAATGCATCTATTGAAAAATGAGCAACTGCTTAGAAATGTCTGTAAACACTTCTGAGATACTTTTCAATAGTTTTAAATTTTCTTGCCTAATGTTTCGAAGTTTAGAAGATGGGAGGGGGTAGCATCTTTGTGCATCATTGTCTAAGGGACAAACTCAATTCTTTTATGTTCTTTGAAATGGGGAGCAAAGAATTTCATTTTATTTATCCAATGTTTCTGTCCCATAAAGTAACATCCTCCCTTGTGTTCTATAACTTCAAGTTTTCACCACTAGAGACATTTAAAAAGTAGCTTAGTCTTGTATTTTCTTTATTTTAAATTAAAAAGAAGGAGCAGTGTTGCACAGTTGCTAGATCCCTGACTTCATGGTCAAGGAGACCTAGGTTCAAGTTTTGTATCCATCCTGTTCTGGATTTGTGACCTTGATATTTTATCAGTGGAAATTACATTAGGTGAGAAGTCAGCCCATCTAATTTGCCACTAAAACCCCAAGGACCATGGGATTTTTCCATCTGACTAGCAGCTGAAATATGTTTTGGGGGGTTTTCCACCATTAGAAGGTGAGCTCCTTGGGAGCAGGGCCTATCTTTTCTAACTGTATCCCCAGAACTGAGCACAGTGCATTGCCCATAGTAATTGTCACTCAGCAATATTGCCTTCTTTCCTTCTTATTTCCTTCGTTTCTATTTTCCTTCCTTCCTTCCTTCCTTCCTTCCTTCCTTCCTTCCTTCCTTCCTTCCTTCCTTCCTTCCTTCCTTCCTTCTTTCCTTTCCTTTCTTTCACATCTCTGTGGAATCAAACATTCTAAGTTGGGTTGTGGGCTTTAATGGACATCTAGTCCAACCCATTCCCCCCAAATAATCTTCTCCCCTCCATACCATGGCCAACAGTCAGCTTCTATTTGAAGGTCTTCAATGAGGGGAAATCCATGTCATTTTGGAGGCAGTACATTTCACTTTAAAGAGTTCTAATTGTGAAGTTTGTTTCCTGATAATGAGCAGACCAGAAGTTTCAGGGAGGTAGATTTGGTACACTTGGATCAGTGAAGAAAGTCTGGGGAATCAATTTTCCCCAGATACCTAAGGCATTTCCTGGAAATACAGGAAACTTAAAAGTCATGGAAATAATTACTAATGGCATAGAGGAAGAGCAAGAGGAGCACGAGGAAGAGGCAAACAAGAAGGAGGAGGTGGGTGAGATTGGGCTTGAAGTCAGGTTCTAAGTCCAGCATTCTCCACTGTCACTGTTGTGTCTCTTATAAATCTTGGTCATCTATGATAATCACATCATTACCAGTCTGGCTATAAATGCTTATTACGTGCCTACCATTGCCAGGCACTGTGCTAAGTACTGGGGATACAAAAAGGGGCAAAAGCTAGTCTCTGCCCTCAAGGAGCTTACAATTTAATGGAATTATGAGGAATGACCTCTCATTAGGAAACAAGATATTCTGTAATATAACAGCTTATTTTTTTCTCTTTCTCTCTGTCAGTGTATCTCTTCCTTTTAATCAAATAAGAAAAAAGAAATGGTGCAGCATGCTGGATAGATGCTGTTCTTGGAGAACTCAATTCCCTTCTCTGACACATAGAAGCCCTGGGCAAGTCATTAAACCTCTCAGTGCCTGGGCAGCTCAGTTAAGACAGTACATTAAAAACAAGCTCCATGCTTTCTTTGGCAGAGGATCTTTCATACCAGGAGTTCCCTACATGAATAAAGCCCCTGTCCTAAGTCCCCGTCTCCTCCCCCTCTCCCACATGCAGCCAAATGAACAAGCAGGGCCATAACTAAGTTTTATCTTTGTAGGAGTGATAGTGAAAAGTTTATAATCAAAGGGGACATGACCTGGATGTGTGTATCTTCATCAGTCACATCCTTATTCATTTCTCATCTCTTTCCCCTTGTATAGCAGTTTGGACTACAAAGACACTCAGGATTCTATAGCAGTTTACCTTAATAAACCTGAGTTTTCTCATCTGTAAAATGAAGTGGTTGGACCCATAGCCATGAGTTCCGTTCTAGCCCTACAGGAATAATCTCAGAACTCTGCCACCATCCAGAAGTCCTTCCTTCCCTCCCAATCCTAAGCTCATTCTGACTTCATAGTAGTTTCATTCCCTGGGATTCATGGATATAAATTAGTGACAACTCCATGATGACAGGTGACTTGCCTTAGATTTAAAATGGTTGAGGACAGGTGCGAACAACACTGGACTTGTGAGAAGTAACAGATACCTTCCAAAGAAAGGGAAGAACACATTCTCTGCCTCAAAAGCGTTGCTTGAAACTCTCAACAGAATATTGGAGCAGCTCAGAACCTTGAGTACAGTGTCCATTGCATTAAAGGGAAACTGTCTTCTCATCTGCTCCTTTGTCAGCAGCAGCTGTTCAGACAGACCTTGGAGGACTAGACTCTGCCCAGGAAACACTTCTCAATCAGATCCCTTTTCCCTATTGCCAACGTTCACTCTTGTCATGGGTTAAACACCTCCCAGAGTGAGAAGAAGCCCATGACTGATCCCAGAGCAGGAAATGAAAACTGAAAATAAGCAAGGCACTTATCATCTCTGGGCTTCAATTTCTTCAACTATAAAATGAAGGGCTTGGATTAGATGGACCCTGAGATCCTTCCCAGCTATATCTATAATCCTAAGAACAAACAACAAGATTGCCATCTTTTAAAAGAAAACAAAATAACCAATTGGGTTTCACTATACTGAAATATAAACAGCTCTGAGCTGAGATCTGGCCTGTGCTGTTGGCACTCACCTTCATCCAAAGGGCTCACAGGTTGGCTGGAGGCTTCTGCCTGTTTGGTGTCTCTGAGGTAAGATGGGAAGTTCAGGTTATAAACACTTCAGTTGTCTCTGGCTTCTAGCCTCATCTAGAGAACAGCCATGTAGGGCCAAGGAAATCCACTCGCCAAGCAGTAGCTTTCCAGCTTATGGGGAAGATGGATATTTATTTTCCATCCACAGAAAAGGAAGTAGCCACCAAAGTAACCAATCAAAGGAACTGAAAAGAAAAAAATATATATATATATGCCCCAAGCCCAGAGAATCCTGACCTCCAAGAAAAGGTAGGTGGAAAAATGAGGTTCCAGTCATATGATTTCTAAGAAGACTTGCCTGTTTCTTTAATGCAGGTTGACCTGCTGGCAAGAAGCAAAGGCAGGCAGGGCTTACCCTTCACCAAGGAAGTCAGGCCAACTTGTCTTCCTCTCGTTACCATGGTTATGGTACCCGATGCTCACAGCCTGGCCATTTGCATTGCAAACAATTACTGGGAACCAGGAGAGTCCAACTAGCTATTCAGGGTGGGGAGATCCTGGAGAACTTGTATTGAACAGTTCACAGGGAACAAAGACTAAACAAACGAGGCCAACCCCCAGAAGGCAGCATGCCCAGGAACTCACTCTGGGATCCAAAGTTCCAGGATAGGAGTCTTCCTGAACAGAGTCACTATTATTGTCCTGGGCAAATTTTATTAAGTGAGTGGTGTTTGGGTTGCAAATGGGCCTTTTCTGGTGTGTTCTTGAAAGGGAGTTGGCATAATGCCAACTTGGGAAAACAGACCAGTGCTTTATCATCTCCTGTTTACCCAGGCATCATGTTATTGCCAATAGGGATCATTTCACTCTTTGCACTTGTATCTCCAATGCCTAGTACAGTACCTGGCACCTACTAGATGGTTTATAAATAAGTATTGACTGGTTAATTGATGTACTATGTGGCCTTGTAAATAGCATCTTGTGAAGTGACTAAGTGATCCATTCCTGAAATAAAATTATGGAGACCAGAAGAAGAAATTATAATGGAAACAAAGTCTTTATTACATTTCCCTCCCCCTAGGCAAAGCAGGCACCCTAGTCTGTTCCACCTGACCAGGAATTCAGTGTGATGCAGGAAAAAGTTGTATTGGCTTTGGAGTCAACTTAAATTCAAAACCTGGAATGGTTCCCTAGCCCTGTGCAACACTGAGGAGCTCCCTTCACCTCTTTAATATCCTCAGCTATAATATGAAGACAAGATGGCCCTTGATATCCCTTTTAGATTGAAGTCTCTGACCCAAACTCAGTCCTTCAGTGGACAGTCCTTTTGCCCAATGACTGGGCCTACTCCAGAGGTGGAACCTCTGCTTCCAATTCCAATCAATGCAAAGAGCATCAATGGAGGAATTATTGTATGCAAGGCACTGTGCTGGGCAATGAAGACCCAAAGATAAAAGTGGAAGAGGGCCTCTCTCGAGAAGCTCTGACTCTTCTGAGGAAGGGGGAATCAGTACAGAAAGAGAGGAAGAATGCAAAGGCATTCTAGAGTTAATACTAACAACAGGGAAGGAGAAGCAGGAAAGATGGCATACAGGAGGCTGCGTTGAGCTCAATCAACATTCAATTCAGTTCAGCAGTATAATTCAATTCAACAATCATTAATTAGATACTTTCTGTATACCAGGCACAAGGCTGGGTGGTAGGAAAACAAAAGCAAAACTCAAACAGCCCTGGCTCTTAAGGAGCTCACATCATATTAGGTAGAAAAATAATATGCTAGGGCGGCTAGGTGGCTCAGTGAATAGAGCACTGGCCTTGGAGTCAGGAGGACCTGAGTTCAAATCCAGCCTCAGACACTTAACACAAAATACTAGCTGTGTGACCTTGGGCAAGTCACTTAACCCCAATTGTCCTCCAAAAAGAAAAACAATATGCAAACAGACAATAATTATAAAGTATAAGCAAATAATTTGGGGGAATGAGAATAATAACAAATGGGTGATGAGGAAAATGCTAGTCTAAGAAGTAACATTTCAGCTGAGAGGCAAAGGTGAGGAGAGAAAGCAGGCCAACGTTGCAAAGAGCGTGTGCGATAACAGAGTAAGAAAGTAGAGAATAGGCAGGAGGTGGCACCGTAGTGCATAGAACACCTGCCTGGAGTCAGGAAATCTGACCTCAGACTCTAGCTTTGTGATCCTGGGCAAGTCACTTAACCCTGTTTGCCTCAGTTTCCTAATCTGTAAAATGAGCTTGTGAAAGAAATGACAAATCACTCCAGTGTCTTTGCAAGAAAACCCCAAATGGGGTCACAAAGACTTGGACATGACTGACCGACAACAAGAAGAAAATGGAATATTACATACAAGAAAAACCAAGTGAGAGCTGTGTGGGGAGGTTGGCAAAGGGATGAGGCTGGTGGTGTGGGGGCTATAGAGCAGGTGAGCTGCGATGAGGCCCTCACCACAGCCGTGGCCACATGAGCACAGACAAGCTTATGGATGCAAGAGATGTCTGGGGAGAGTCCACAGACTTGGCTGCTCTTTGGGTATCTGGAGTGGGAGAGGCCAAAGGTGATGACTCGATATCACTGACACAGGAAGGATGGTGGAGTTCTTGATAGAACCAGCACTGTTAGAAATAGGGGAAGAGGGGCGACTAGGTGGCGCAGTAAGAGCGCCGGCCTCAGAGTTGGGATGACCCGAGATCGGATCTGGCCTCAGAAAATGAACACCCACACACAAATAATGACTAGCCATGTAACCTTGAGCAAGTTAACCCCAACTGCTTTAAAAAAAAAAAAAAGAAATATGGGAAGGGAAAAAAAGGGAACAAGCGTTCCCTGTGTACCTACTAAGTGTCAGCAGCTGTTCTAAGCACTTTACAAATCTTATTTCATTTGATCTTCACAACAACTCTGTTGTAGGTACATTTATTATCTCCATTTTATAGTTGAAGAAAGTGAAAATAAACAGGTCCAATGACTTGCCCAAGGTCACACATGTAAATGTCTGAAGCTAAATTTATGTTCAGGTCTTCCTGATGACAGACCCAGTGCTCTTGATATATTAATATACTGGAATACTATTGTACCATTGGATGTTTGGTCATTGTCCTTCATTCTCAAAGAAGACCAGAATGGCATCACTATGTTGGAATCAAGGCACAGTGTGTCCAACTGTGGCAGATCAGACCAACAGGAGCTCGGAAGTCTCGACCACAGGCTGGGCACGGATAGTCCATATGAACATCAGGAGTGGACATGTCTTTAAATCTGTGCATCTCACATTACTTTTGAGCTACTGAAAAGCTACTTGGCTCACAGAGCACAGCAACTTCTTTGATGTGGGCGTGGCATGCTGAGTGGCATTGTGTCAGTGTCTCCCATGTCTCACAATTGACTCCAAAGTTCTTCAGAGAGACCTTGAGAGAGTATTTGCATCACTGCTTCTGACTATTGTACCATAAGAAATAATGGAAGAGGTTGCTTCAGAGAAACTTGGCAAGACTTTACTGATCTAATGTAGAATGAAGTGAGCAGAGTCAGGAAAATATCTTGTATGAAAACATTATAAAGACAAATAACTTTGAAAGACTTAACTCCAATGAATGCAAAGCCCAATTACAATTCCAGAGGACCCATGATTAAACCTACTGCCCACTTCCTGCCAGAGAAATGATGGACTCAAGATGCTGAATAAAGCAGACGTTTTAGATGCATCCAATGTAGAACTTATTTTGTTAGACTGTACATATTTGCTACAAGGGTTTTGTTTTTCTTTTAAATGAGGTAGCAGGATAGGAGAGTGAGAAAATAAATGCTTTTTAATTGAAAAATACATTAAAAATTAAAAATAGGGGAGCATATGGGGGTACAGATAATGAGTTCAATTCTGGACATGTGTTGGGGGTGCCTATGAGGCATTCAGATAGCAATATCCAAGAAGAGGCTGGACATGTGAGTTTGGAGCTAAAGAAAGAAATGAGGCCTGGGTATGTAAGTTTGAGAATCATCTGCATAAAGATAGATAATTGAACCCAAGGGAACTGATGAATTCACTGAGAGAGATTAGAGAGACAGAGAGAAGTGGACCCAGCACTCCTGGGTGACTGAGCCTTACAAAGCCCCAGAATTCAGGCCATTCCCTCAGCCAGAATCAGGTCTTTGGCTGGCCAGGAGGGATTCATCCCTGAGCAGTTCCAATGCCTCTCCCTCCTTGACTGTTACTGCTATATAAGCACTCAGCCCCTGAGTGCTTCAGAACTACCCCCAACTCCATCTAAGCCTGGGCTACCTTTGTGAAAGGGAGTTTGTTCCCGGAGGAATTGTTAATTGAGGTATCATGGCACAGCAAAAGGGAGACAATAGACCTGTCTCTTAAAAAGATTCTTACATCAAAGGAGAAGGAAATAGGAATGTGTTGTTTTTTCTTCCTTTGACTAGCAATCAGGTACCCGCTCACAGCGCTTCCTCCTGCCCTCTCTCTCTCCCCAGAACCTTTTCATCCTATGTTGACGATTCATCTGGGACAAATGGAGAGAGACAAATGTACTTGGATTGAATAGCTGATAGTAAATCCAAGCTGGTCTGTCCTGAAGAAACAGTTGACAACTCCCAGATCTCTTGTAGAGACTTTAGGACACAGGACTTTGAGCAGGGTCCTAGAGCTTGGGGAGCCAACTTCAGCCTCCAACCTTTGGGGGGATCCTGTGAATTCAATTAAATAATAATCATGTGCCTCCTGGATGTAGAGAACTAGGCAAGAGACTAAGGGAGATTCACTAGACCCAGCGGGGAGGAATGTGCTCTGAGAAAAGGGTGGGCCAGGGGTGGAAGCCTGCAGCCCCAAGGCCACATGTGGCCCTCTAGGTCCTCAAGTGTGGCCCTGATTGTGAATCTTGGATTCAGTCAAAGGGTTGCACCACAGTTGCCCTAATTCAGCACCAAGCCTGTCTTTGGGACTGATGGGGTCAGTGTTGACTCAACACATTCTTCTTGTTAGTGAAATCCCTTTCAATTTCAGTGTACCAAAAGTAAATCCTTTACAGTGTTATAGCTGGGAGGAACCTTAGAAGGCAAATATTTGGTCTTTACAAGGCAGGAAACTGAGGCCCAGAAAGATGGACTTGCTGCAGGTCACAACTTAGTAGCAGAGTGAAGATTCAAATTTCATTCCATTGGCTACCAATTGGGTATTCTTCTACTGGAACTTACTGTCTTATTGGTGACATAATATATTCAAGATGATTCAATGAACATTTATTAATCACCTGTTACATGTTCCAAGCACTGTGTGAGGCACTGGAGTTAAAGAGACAAAAATGTGATAGACCCTGGCTTTGAGGAGCGTATATTCTATTGGGCGGAAAAAGCATGTACACAGATGTGTGTATAAGCCATATATTAAGTAATCGCCAAGTGATTGGAGGGCCTGAGAAGTTCTGTCAATTGAGGCAATCAGACTCATGAAAGACCTCGTAAAAGCAGGGGCACTTGAACTGGGCTTTGAATGGACTTCAGGATTCCAAGTAGTGAATGTTAGGAGATATAGCATTCTAGATGTAGAAAATACCTTGTGAGGAGACATGAGTGATGAAAAAGGAATAGAGAGTACGTAAGGGAGGATGATGGACAATACCAGCGAGTCTCAAATGTCCCAAAGGTCTATGTTGATGCCCATGAACAAAAGGACTAAGATCATTTCATTATAAGGGAAATCCCTATAATTATAAAGAATGTCATTCTCAACAATGGGGGAAACAAGGATATTACCAGAAATGTTAGGTGTGGATGACTAAATTAATCATAAAACCATGTTTAGCCCAGCCGTACTATTGGTTAAGCCAATGGCAGTTGGAAAAACCCCTGATCCACAGAGACATGAGGTATTCTGCAGCTTTTCTTTAAGCATATTTGAACCTAAGAGTCAGAAAGGACCAAAGAGGCCATGTGGCCCTGTGTTTATCTGAACAAGAATTCCCACTACATTATCTCCCCCCCAAAGATCCGAATTCAATCTTTGCTTTAAGACCCCTAGTAAGGAAGCACTCCCTCTGGAAGCCCATCCCACTTGTGAGACAGCCCTCATTTTTAATATATCAGTTAATATTTATATAGCTAGCTCCTTGAAGTTTGTAAAACACTCCATGTATTATTTTATTTGATCCTCACAACAAACCTATGAGGTTAGGCCCATTTTAGAGATGAGAATCCTGAGGCTTGGAAGAGGTTAAGTGACTTGCCTAGAGTCACCAAGCCAGTAAGTGTTGGAGGCAGAATTGGAACTGAGGTCTTTATGATCCCAATGCCAGGTCCACCTCCACTATGTCACCTATTTTCCCTCTAATGTCACACCCATGTCACAACCACCGAGTGCCTCCTAGGATTAGCCATCTGTTTCAATCTTGATGTTTCCCACTTGGAAACATCAAGACACTGACATAAGGTGCTACTCCTCTAAAGAGGAGTCGTGGAACAGGAGGGAGTGAAGCGTAAGACTAGAAACAGGAGTTTCTAACTCCAGAGGGAAACATGGGAGTCTCCAAAAGGATGAAACCTGCTTCTCTTCCTAGTTGTCCTAGCTGAGAATCCCAGAGTTAAGGATTTTCTCAAGTCTGACTCAGGCTAGGCTTAAACCAATCATTTTTTTTTCCTTTTCTGTGGCTCCATCAAACATTTATGAATTTAATACAACCAGCTCGTTTCATAGAGATGTTATAAATCACAGTCAACATGGCTGGGAAATTCTTAGTGAAGAGAAATAAAAACATGGTAAAAACAAACTTCCAAATTAGTTTTTTACGTACTGTAATAAAAACAAAAGGACCTAACCAAAATCTAATATTCTGTAGTAAAAGAGAGAATTGAATTTATGCCAAAGGAATAGTGAGCTAAGAGTAGGGAAGGAAAGAATCCACAAAAAGATCTCCAATTCAGCTACCATATAAGTGTCAAACTAAGGGGGGCGGCTAGGTGGCGCAGTGAGTTGAGCGTCGGCCCTGGAGTCAGAAGGACCTGAGTTCGGATCCGACCTCAGACACTTAACACACACACAAACAAAAACCTAGCTGTGTGACCTTGGGCAAGTTACTTAACCCCAATTGCCCTCCAAAAAAAAAAAATAATAATAATAAGTGTCAAAATAAGACAAAAGCAACCTAAGCTTTTGGTGAATGTACCCTAACAACGATGTGGACGGCTCTGCCACAGTACAGATTGGATCAATTGGCTCCTAAAGACCCTCAATATGGAAATGTAACATGGTATAGTGAATAGACCACTGGACTTGGACTTAGGAAGACCAGGGTTTAGGTCTCATTTCAAATACTTGTTAGCTGCATTACCTTGGGAAAGTCACATGAACCTCTCTTTGACTCAGCTTTCCTATCTGTAAAATAAGGAGATGGGACTTGGTGGTCTTTGGCATCTCTTGAACTCCAAATCTGTGACTCAAAGACAGCTTAAGGCTCTGAAGCGCCAGGGATTCTAAGAGTGAAGCCGTGCTCCGATATAGCCATTGAGCTAGCAACATGCAGCAGGGTGCCAGGTCAGATGAAGCTGTTGATTGTCCCACAAATACATGATGAGGTGAAATAGAATTAGCAGACTTTCCTCTGGAGCTGAACCAGAGGTAACAGTATTCTTCCTGGAAGTTTTTGGGAGATTCTTGTTTATTGAAGCCCAGGCTTCTGGGAAATTTAATTCCAGACTAAGCATGGTGAACTCCATGCCTAGTAATGATGACCAAGAATTTGGGGGAGGCTGATAGGGACTCAAAGCCATGGTCTATGTTTTTTTTCTTTTCCCTTTAGTGAACTGGTTCTTGGACTTTACAAAATTGTAAGAGCAAATACTAATGGCAGTAATAGTCATTGAGACTATAATCTCATCCCATATTTGCCCTATGCTTTAGAGTTTCTTGAGTTCTTTCATATCATTTGATCTTCATAACAGCCCTTTCTGTGATGTTACATTAGTAGGTAGTTTCTGGAGATAGTAAACAGCAATGCTGCCTCTCGTTATTATATTTACAGTTGTTGTTAAATGCTTTATTTTCATATTTTATAATAATAATGTCATTCCCATCTGAAATTTCAGAAGTGTTATACTTAGGAGCCTGGATTTTGTGATTAATGCAAGTTATGAAGTGAATTGTGGGAAGAGTACATCCCATCACTCAAGGCTTCAAACATTTAGTGCCTACCAT
This sequence comes from Gymnobelideus leadbeateri, assembly GCA_011680675.1. Lineage (NCBI taxonomy): Eukaryota > Metazoa > Chordata > Mammalia > Diprotodontia > Petauridae > Gymnobelideus > Gymnobelideus leadbeateri. Next base: position 7,679 of record WOXC01007326.1, on the reverse strand, counting down.
AATCATTCCTTGGGAGGAGGCAAGGGGGGGCGGCGGGCCAAGGCAATCGGGGTCAGATAGTCAGTGTCAAGTGACTGAGGCCACATTTGAACTCAGGTCCTCATGACTCTAGCCACTGGGTCACCCAGTTGCCTCCCACCATAATGATTCCAAAGAAGACATGACCTAGTAGCTAGGATTGTCCACAGGAATCTCATTGTCTTTCCCAAAATAGCAGGTGGGAAATACTCCTTCCAAAAATACAGACTTCAAAATATACTTGAGAAGTAAAAAAGTAAACTGGTCATTACAATGCTTAATAAAAATTTAATAACAATGTTTTTAATAACTGTCACTGACACATTGAACACTAATGATCTCTGAGGAACAAGGGAAGAGAAGCTTTAAGTCAAGTTCTATCACCCTCAAGCCTGGAGTGGGTCCTGGACAGAGCTGACCTGCTAAGGGGGAAGGGCCTTAAGGTCAGCTGACTCTAGTCAGTCTGACCCAGCTTCCATGGACCCCTTGCCTTGACTATCAGAAAAGACCAGGGATTAGACATCCTGCTACCTCACGCATGCCTTCACCTGTCCACTTCTTTCTTAGGGGTTGCTCCTTAAATCAAAATTACCTGTATTGCCATAAAAGGCCAGGCATCCTGCTCCTACTGACTCCTCTGTGATGCCACTCAGAATCCCTGTGATTCTGAGCTAGAGAGTAAAATGAAGCTGAAAATAATGCCCTATCACCACACCCTGCTCCCTCTTATCTACTTGTGTCCCTACCCTTCCCATTTCTCTTTCTTTCCTTTCTTATCCTTCTGCTGTTACCCCTAAATCCTGTGATATTGCTTATAATAGCTCCCTCTACCATCCAATTATTTTGTATTGTTTGTATTTGCTTCTAAGTGTAGGTATTGTTTTCCCCCCATTCCCCTAGAATGTAAGGTCTTTGGGGGTAGAGATTGCTTCATTCCAGGTTTTATCTCAGTTCTTTCAGAATAGGGATAAGGACTGAAGTTGAAATCAAACTCCCAGATGAGGAAATTCTAAGTTGAATACCATATGAACACCTTCATGATTACGGGCTCTGGAAAGGACCTACAGGAGAGGTATTTGGGATACCATTAGCCAAGGCCCACAAGCCTGAATTCCTGCTCAGTACCTGTTGTTGTTCTTTCTCTAGCAGCAGCATCATATTCTTTCTTTACACTGTCTGTATTTTGAATGTTTATATGGTTCTCCCCAAGAGAATCTTTGAGGGCAGGTACTATTTCACTTTTGTCTTAATATCACCAATACCAAGCATACTTCCTGGCCCTATGAAAGGACTGAGACAGGGAACAGACCTGGGATTTCATTGGCATAGGGAAGTTCCACAGGAGGAAATTCCATTTCTAATTCAAGTCAGAAACTTCTTTGCAATTTATAATTTTAAAAATCTTTACAAAGACATGGAAACCAGCTCTTCCTGACTTTGAGACCAGCTATGTATCCTTATATTGTGATCTCTCACTGTTGTTCCCAGTAGGTATTTAATAAATGCTTGTTTATTGATTAATTCCTCATAATAACTGCCATATCTAATGATTGCAAATCACTTTACAAACATTATCTCATTGGATCGTCACAACAACCTCAGTAAGTAGAAATGCCAGTTATTATCCTCACCTTACCAATGAAGGAACTGAGGCTTAAGCTAGTAAGCGTCAAAGATGAATTGTGGTCTCTAAATCTAATGATGTTTCTCCCCCACCAACCAAGGCAGGTTGCATTCAGATCCACCTCCCACTGATTTTGGGTGGAAGAAGGAATGGTGGTGTCCATTCCTGTTTCTGTCTCGATTCTTTCTGATTACAAGTCCAGAGGTCTAGTCATCCCACTACCATACCATAAAAATAGCAGTTTGGTCCATGGTGGGATTCTGCTGGATTTTTCTCTTTGACGATGAACATTTTCTTTTCCCACTGCCTGATTTCTCTGACTTGTTCTTGGGCTCAAATGCATTTGCTAATTGGTATTCCTGGGTGAAAAGCAGGTGTTTTTACTGTTACAACTAGCAGCCTTCTGCCAATGGCAGTTTTAGTTATCCGTCCTTACTTGGGTCTAGATATGAATTAGCCACACAAACTCAAATCCCCCTGAATCGTTGCCACATATTTTGGGCCAGTGGCCAAACATGGTGGTTAGAGAGTGGCACAGGTGGAATCTAGCAATGATTCTGTTAGTTCATTACTGTGAAATAGGGAAAAGTTTTGGCTGGTGACTGACTACATTCTGTTTCCACTAGAGAAAGACAAAACTTTAACACAATTAAGGAAAGGGGCCACCCCAGTGGTTTCATTATAATAGGATTTCACCTGCATAAGCTTTCCAAAAAGAAATAATTTCTTTCAAATTGGAATTATTACATCACCTTTCCAACAGATTAGCTATGTGAAATGAAACATTTCTCTACAATTACATTACAGCTTATGTCTGACAATTCTGTGCATGTTATTCAAGGTCCGTGGGAAGAGTAGGCACAAAAAGAAAATTTCCATTTCCAATCTGACACCATAAAATTAATAGGAGCCAACATAGCAATTAAAGGTTAGACCATAATTTCAATGAAGGTAGTGTAGAAATGTAAGGGTAGACAATAATGGTAAATGGAAACAGTGTAGCAATTAAAAGTTGGATTACAATATGGAGCAGAAACAATAAAGTGTTATAAGGTTAGACCATATCGATGAATAGAAATAATGTAGCAATTTAAGATTATATAATAGTATAGCTGGGAAACAATGTAGCAATTTATGGTTATCTTATTAATAGGAAAGAATAAAGGTTAGGTCATGATATTACTAAGAAACAATGAGACAATTACTAAGACACTAACAGCCAGTTACTAAAAGAAATTTAAGTTAACAAAGCTCTCTGCACATATTGTCTCATTTGAGACATTTACCAGTAGCTACAATTTCAATTTTCCATTTGGAGACATGAAGGCTTAGGGAGAGTAAGAAACTGACTTATGGTCACACAATAAGGGATAGAGCCGAGCTCAGAATCTAGATGTCTGTATACTCAAGTCACAGGATTACAGAATTTGAGAGCTGTAAAAGACCTCAGCAGCCATCTAGCTCAATCTATATGCAAAAGGAATCCCCACTACAGTATAACTGCCAAATGGCCATCCAGCCTTTACTTGAAGATATCCAGAAATAAACCATCCCACTTTTAGAAAGATTTGTTAGGAAGTGGATTTTTTTTAAATTGACATCAAGTCCAAATAAGCCTTAGCAACATCCAGAATGCTTGGAAGGAAATTGTCATACCTGAAAGCACCAATTCAGGTAATAATGTATTCTTATGTAATTTCTGGTACCTTTAGATAGAAGGAGAAATGATGGAAGCCATTCCCATTTCAAAGAAGTAGTCCTGAAGGTAGAAATAGTAAAGTGATGCCAGAGAGAGAGCCAGCAGACCAAACCAACAGATAGAGGAAAAATTCATGCTGAAAAGGGCGCCATTGTAAAGGCACTTGGGACTCACTTTTTAAGACACAACAAAAGACAATAAGCTTTCAAAAGAATGGAGCAAAAATGTCTGACCAAGAAAGTATTGAGACAGAGTCATGTAGTTAATAGAACATCAGCCTTGCAGTCAAGAAGAGCTGGGTTTAAGTTCTGCCTGTGACATACACCAGTTAAGTGATCCCAGACAGGCCATTTACCTTCTAAGGGTTCCTACACAGCTCTCTAAGACTCTGAGACAAAAGCAAGCATAGAGCAGAGAAAAGATTGTTAGAGTTAAAATCAAAGGATCTGGGTTCCAATTCTGACTCAGATAAAACCAATCAATAAGTAATCTGTCATACTAGTATTTTCCTGTACAAGGTGCTGGGGATAAGAACACAAAGAATGAAGCAGTCACTATTTACAAGAAGTTTACATTCTCATGGGGGAGATGAAAGGGACATGGGAAAATACAAGTAACAAATATAAAAGTAATAAACACATACAATCTAGACCAAATGACTTACCTTCTCAGGGCCTCAGTTCCTCATCCTTTAAGGGAGAGGGGTAGATCAGGTGGCCTCTAAGATTTATATCAGATTCCATAAGAATATGGCAACAATAAATGAAAAAGACAACCAGAAGTGGTGTTACATCAATGGAGGGAGTCTCCACACTGGAAGTTCCCCATTTTAGTGAAACCACAGGTACAAAAGAAATGGCCCATAGACTTACTTTCTCATGTCTATGGAACTTCATGAGAATGCTTTAACACATAGTTATAACTGATGAAAACCTGGAAGAGAGAGAAAGAGGTTATTTTAACCCGGCCAGAACTTGACAATTATATAACTGACAGCAGTAGAGAAAATGAGGTCCCAGTGGGCTTGCTGTACACTTTTCCTAAACTAGATCTATGCATTTGAAAGATAAAGTGATGGCCCCCACTTCCATTTGTCATCTTACTTGTTCTCACAGCTCTCCATGAGGGAAATACTATTATTAGACCCATTTGACAGACATTGGGTCTAAGAAAGATTAACCAATTTGCCTAAGGTCATGTACAGTGTCCGAAGCAGATTTGAACCCTGGCCCTCCTGATTCCAGGTCTAACACTTTATCCACCACACCCTTCTGTCTTTAAAATGCATCCTCAAAGACTCACCAACAAGGCATTTCCCATGCATATGTTGTTGTTCATCCTTTGTTTTTGGAGAGGATCGATGACATCATGGGCAATGTCTTGACTTGGGCATGAATTGGATTTAGGTGAGGCAGAGATGTGCAGTCATCAACCTCACTCTTTGAGAGTCATCAAAGTCCAGGGCAAGACCAAAGTCAAGAGGTCTGGTGATGGCCTGGGATGCCCTGGAGGACCTCAGCATCTTCATTGTCTGACCAAGCTCTAAGCACTCCACAGTGCCTAATTCAGTCACCTTCATGGTCAGTGGAACAACTTGTCCTCATCTACCCATTCTGCCAGAGGAAGTCTTCATATGTGTGTGTGTATATATATATATATACACATACATACATACATATATATACATATATATATGCACACACACACACATATATATACATATATATATGCAGACACACACACACACACACACACACACACACACACACACACATATATGTAGACATCCTACAAGCCTTCTGGTAACCCTCAACCTGGTTTAACCCAAATGCCAAGATGGCTTTACTGGGGTGTGACCACTGTGCATGCTACAGCTTCTTGGAGCCACAGGTTTTGTTTGATAACAGGTGAACACAAAGATGGGTGAAAAACCCTGAAAAGAACTCTGCAAGCTCACACACCAGAGGTGTGTATATATTAATATCATACCAGAGTGACAGATGTGGCTACATAAAGATCATTGCTCAATGTTCCTAGGCCAATGCCAATTGAGTTAGAATTAAAAAAAAAAAAAAACAGATGCTCACTAAAGTGTTGATGAGGGTCATGGAGAATGTCCTGACCAGAATCCAGACAGAAGACTGAGGGGTCTCTCTGTCCAGTCTCTTAGCCTGGGGTCCACATACCCCAGAAGTCATCCATGGAGAGATTTCAAGAGGTCGGGGAACTTGAATAGGAAAAGAAATACCTCTTTATTTTCACCAAACTCTAAGTGGAAATGAGCATTTCCTTTATTTAATTTAGAACATTCTGAGAAGCTTTCACCAGACTGCCAAAAGCATACAGGGCAAGCAAAGGGGTTAAGAATTCCTGTTCTAGTGATGGTTCCATACTTTCAGATTCACAAATTACTTTGTTCAAATTGTAATAAAACCTTATAAATCTTCCTCAATGAACCCAACAATCATTCAAAAAGTACTTATTCTGGGGTGGTTAGGTGGTTGCAGTGAATAGAGCACCAGCCCTGGAGTCAGGAGGACCTGAGTTCAAGTCCAGCCTCAGGCACTTAACACTTACTAGCCTTGTGACCTTGGGCAAGTCACTTAACCCCAATTGCCCTGCCTTCCCCCCTCCAAAAAGCAAAAATAAATAAATAAGTTTTAAAATCAGTACTTATTTTAACCGATTACACCAGAAATGAGAAATATACTGGGTTGGAAGTATACTAGGTACTAACAGAATTAGAAGAATCTCACTGCCCCTCAGAAGTACCACCTACTAGAATCCTGAGGGGGAGATATATCCAGCCAAACTCTGGAGCCTGACCTACTGGTGCACATGAGAGTTGGCAGGGTAAATCCAAAGTCTTACCATATGTAGGACCATAGATTTAGAGCTGTTTGGACCATTAGAGACCAACAAGTTCAAACTCCTTATTTTATAGATGAGGAAATTAAGGCAGAGGGAAAAAGGGAGAGAGGGAGGGAGAGAGAGAGAGAGAGAGAGAGAGAGAGAGAGAGAGAGAGAGAGAGAGAGAGAGAGAGAGAGTGCTTGCCCAGGGTCACACAGCAAAATAGTATCTGAGATGAAATTTGAACATGGTCAATGCTCTTTCCATTCAAAAGTGTCAAACATATCCTGAGTGCCTCCTGCAGCCCATAATGTGCAGCATGTGTTCAGAACCACGTTTAAATGTAATTGAGTAATATGCAACCAAATGAATAAAAATACAACAAAACCCAAATAATGTTACATTTTTAAATGCAGTCAGAATGTGATCTGCAGGGATTCTCTGGGATGGCTTAGTGGCCCTGCTTCTATTTGAATTTGACATCACTACACTATGACTTGTTGCCTCTCCATTTGTGTTTGTTTGTTTATGCATTCTCCACACTGTGCACAGTGATTTGCATATAGTGGTGTTTAGTAAAAGTTTGCAGAATTGAGTTGGATTGGTTGCACATGAACGACTTGTAAGGAGGTAAATTGGTGATACAGGAAGGTCTGACTTGATCCAGTTCCCTAGGGGTGACACTAATAGGTGAAATGACTATTAAATCTTCAAGAAGAAACTCCTAAGAAGGAAGGAGGGAAGGAAAGATGGAAGGGAAAGGGGGCAACAAAGGAAGGAGGGAGGCGATACAGAGGAAGAATGGGAGAAAGAAAGGGAGAGAAGAGGAGAGGGGAGGAGAGAGGAAAGAAGGAAGGAAGGAAAGAAGGAAGGAAGGAAGGAAGGAAGGAAGGAAGGAAGGAAGGAAGGAAAGAAAGAAGGAAGGAAGGAAGGAAGGAAGGAGGGAAGGAAACTGAAGGAAGAAAGGATAATAACTTTGATGTGCATTTTAGCAAGAAGTTAGGCCAGTGTAACATCTGTATTGGTGACTCATCTGAGGCCAGAATGTTGTTCTGATGAGGTGACTGGACATCACATTTTAGATCCTGACTGCCATCCATTATATTGGTATCTTTCCCATCTTTATCTCCTCTGGAAATTTGACAGATATTTGACCTATGCCTTTAATTAATAAAATTTTGAAACAGTAGAAGCTCTTGCCTTCTCCTTCAGGTATATATAGGTCTTGCACATAGCCAGTTATTTTTATATTGCCTCCTCCTTGGGCTAGGGACAATGTTGTTGCCTTTCTTTTTGTCCCTAGAACTTGGTATAGTCCCTTGCACACAGTAAGTTCTTAAAAATTCTTGTTGACTCACCAAGATCCAAGCACAGGTTTGATGTTGACACCTAATGACTCAGGTCGATTCCTTTTCTGAGCCTCAGTTTCCTCCTCTGTAAAAGGAGTGAGCCAGGTGATCTCTAAAATGCCTTCCAGCTCTAAGGCC
>WOXC01007324.1:0-151654 GCA_011680675.1 Gymnobelideus leadbeateri | reverse complement strand
GATATCTTGTGGGACTGCTATTCTGGGAGGGTGGGTAGGGGAATAATGGGGGGAAAATGATTGTAACTCAAAATCTGGTGGAAATGAATGATGTAAAACAGAAGTTAATAAAGTATTTGTTTAAAAAAAAAAAAAAAAGAATGCTTGAAAGTCCTTTATTCCACTGAATGACCACATTTTCCCCTGAAAATTGATACTCAGTTTTGCTGGGTAGGGGATTCTTGGTTTTAATCCCAGCTCCTTTGACCTCCTGAATATCATATTCCAAGCCCTTTGATTCCTCAATGTAGAAGATGCCAGATCCTGTGTTATCCTGATTGTGTTTCCACAATATTCAAATTGTTTCTTCCTGGTTGCTTGTAATATTTTCTCCTTGATCTGGGAACTCCAGAACCTAGCTATAATATTCCTCAGAGTTTTCTTTTCAGGATCTTTTTCAGAAGGTGATCAGTGGATTCTTTCAACCTCTATTTTGCCCTCTGGTTCTACATCAGGGCAATTTTCCTTGAGAATTTTTTGGAGGATGTTTTCTAGGTTCTTCTTTTGATCATGGCTTTCAGGTAGTCCAATAATTTTTAAATGCTCTCTCCTGCATCTATTTTCTAGGTCAGTGTCTTTTCTAATGAGATATTTCACTATTTTGTCATTTTTTGTATCTGTTTAATAGTACCTTGATTTCTCATTAAAACACTAGCTTCCATTTGCTCCAATCTAATTCTGAAGGAATGATTCTCTTCAGTGACATTTTGAGATTCTTTTTTCATCTGGAAAGTTTGACTTTTTAAGGCATTCTTTTCCTCATTGCCTTTTTCAGCCTCTTTTGCCATTTGAGGTAGTCTATTTTTAAGGTGTTATTTTATTCTGTCAGGTTGTTGACACTCATTTTATAATTTTCTTTTATCATTCTCATTTCTCTTCCCAATTTTCCCCCATTTCTCTTATTTGGTTATCAAAATCCTTCTTATGCTCCTCTATGGTCTGTAAGCAGCTTATTCTTTTCTTTGAAGCTTCTGATGCAGGAGTTCTGACTTCACTGTCTTCCTCCTATCCCATGCTTTGATCCTTTTTGCCCCCAAAATAGGAGTGAAAAGTTGGGTTGCTCTTCTTGCGTTGCTTCTTTTGCCTCCTCATGTTGCCACCCAAATACTTGACTTTTGGGCTGTTTGCCACAGTAGAACTCTGCCACCAGAGGGGGGAGCTTTGTCCCAAATAGCTGGGGTTTTCTCAGCTGCTGGAGCTATTAGTTGGGTGCCTTCTCTGAATCCTCCACATCCTCTGGCAAACTGATCATACACCCCATGATCTACACCCTAGACAGTAATCCAGATCACAGCAGGTTAAAGCAAGAGTGATTACCACTCAGACTGGTTGCTTGGTCCCCCTGCACTCTGCAGGCCAGGAGCTCTGAAAATCTCTATGTGGCAGTGGCTGCATGGCCATCGTGCCTCAGCTGCTTGTCCCTCTGTGGTCAAGGGCCAACCACACTCCCGAATTCTCATGTCCCAAAGTCCACACTGCGCTTTCCTCTCACTTTGTCCTTAGCATCTATGTGTTGATAATTCTGGAAAACACCACAGCTGCTGTTGATCTTAGTTCCTTCCAGTGGAGTGGCCAGTTCTGGCTGCCCTGAAGCTAAAACTTCAAGCAGGGCTCAGTTAGGCTCCCAAAGCACTACTCTGCTTGCTTGCTGTTTACCTGCTTGGCTGTCCTCAGCAACAGGTTAGCTTCTCTGTGTCACTTTGTGGGTTCTGTAGTTCTAAAGTTTGTTCAGAGTCACCTTTTACATAAATTGGAGGAGTTGGGAGGGGGATATTTGCGGAAGTCCTGTTTCTACTCCACCATCTTGACTCAGTCCCCTCAAAAAATTCTTAAATGATCTTTCCTGGATCTGTTTTACATGCCCCTTGTTTTTCCAATGAAACATTTTCTTCTATTTTTTCATTCTTCTGATTTTGTTTGACTTATTTTTTTTGTGTGTCTCAGAGTCTTTAGATTCCATTTGCCCAATTCTAATTTTTAAGGAATTATTTTCTTCAGTTAGATTTTGCATCTCCTTTTCCAGTTACCCAATTCTACTGCTAAAGTCAATTTTTGTTCTTCCTTTTCCAAAATGTTGGCTGTTTTGTTTCTTGAATAACTTGCATAACTCTCATTTTTTCCCCATTTTAGCTTCTACCTCTCTTGATTTTTGAAAAATACTTTTTAAACTCTTCTAAGAGGACCTTTCTGGTTTGAGACCAATCCACATTCTATTTTGAGACTTTGCATGTAGGAACCTTGGCATTATTGTCCTCTTCTGAGCTTGTGTTTCCATCTGCCCTGTTGTCATAGTCATTTTTTGTTGTCAGGGCTCTTCTGCATTCATTTTTACAAGTTAAACTCTGGGGGTGGCTAGGTGGTGCAGTGAGCAAAAGTGCCAGCCCTCGAGTTGGGAAGACATGGTATCGGTTCTGGCCTCAGAAAATTAGCACCCACACATAAATATTGACTGGCTGTATAACCTTGAGCAAGTTACTTAACCCCAATTGCTTAAAAAAAGTTAAGCTCTGCTCCTTGGGTGCAGGAGGCTTTGTCCCAAGTTTCTTGCAGTGGGTGCCAGGGGCTGGATCACTGACATTTTGCACTAGGGTCTCTGGGGCTGATGGTTTGTCCACTGTGCTGGAGTGACCTAGCGTAGTAGCACCTATAGTGCCCTGAGTTCCTGGGATGGCAATTTGCCTTCTGCATTGGGACTGGAGGGCTTATAGCTGGTCTGCTGAGCCTGGACTGAGGGTCCCTGGCTGTGGCTCAGAGACCTCTACTGGCTTACCCAGATATCACCTGCTCTGGCCCGTGTTCCTATTTGACCCAAGTGAAACAGACCTTTCCTGAAGTCCCTCTAAATTGTCTTGGGCTGGAAAATTGCTTTACTCCATCTTTTTGCGCATTCTGCCACTCAAGAATACTTTTAGAGGCTTAAATTTACATTGTTTCTGAGGGAAATGGGAAAGAGTTCAGGCAACTTTCTGGTTTATCTCCACTATCTTGTCTCTGCCCTCTATTTTCTATTAATATAAAGTAGACTTATCATCACCAACCACTGGGTTCATCTCTCACCTCTGGTCCATCCTGGCTGTGTGACCCAGGGAAAATAATATAATGACTCAATATTCCAGGCAGATGTCTAAGACTTTGCATTACAGTGAAGGTGCTAGTCTCTTTTTTAGAGGGAACTTCTCACAGTAGTTTACTATCCCAATAAAACCAAAATTCCCCTTAAAAATAAAGAAATTAGTAATATGGGAATTCAGAGAAACATGCACATTCACACACTCATTTGAAGTCATAAAGTGTCAAGTAAGCAGAATGAGAACAATGTATACAGTGGCTATAATAATTTAAATGATGCTATCACTGAATCTTCATCCCAGATGGCAGGTAATGAAGTCCATTTATTTCCTCTTTATAGAGGGGTGGGGAATATGGACATGAAATGTGATATACACCATCAACTATAGCTGGCTATTGATCAGTATGATTTCAATGATTTTCCTCATTACTAGGATCAAGTAAAATGATGGCAGGATCATTACAGGCAAATGTAGTGGAATAAAAAATAAAAGCTTTGACAAATATTTCAAGAAATGGAAATTTTTAAAAATCCATCTCCAAGAAAAAATAAGGAAGATCACAAGAAACATCATATTTTAACAATAGCCAATGTTCAAATAAGATGTTAAAGTTTCCAAAGTCTTGTGCCCACCATCTTCTCCTTTAAACCTCACAAAAAAAATCTTAGAGAGGAGCTATGTTTATATTCATCTTGAAACTGAATCTCAGAAAAGTGAAGTGGTGCCTAGGGTCCCATAGGTAGAGAGGGTCAGAGGGAAGACTTGAACTGAGCTCTTTCCGATTTCAGGTATTAGAGTCTTCACACTGAAATACTCCACTTCTCATTTTATGAGGATTCTTATGGGGAAAGGTCAGGTGAATTACATAACGTTACGTCTTTGATATCATGGAATCAAATATTGGAGAGCTAGAAGAGAGCCATCTGATGCAACCACCTTCCTCTAAAGGCTAGGATATCGCAAGCAATTCAGGAAAGGATTGTCTAGCCTTAGGAATTTGCCAACCCTAGAGAGAAGCCCAAATGCTTTCTTTGCCCCCCGACACCCCCAGTCATTTTTCTTTATGCTTTAAAACCTTTCTAACCTTGTACTTTTTTCTAAAACGTCCTACCCCTACAACTTCCGTGTTCTCCCATTTATTTCTAGGGTCTTCTTGCTAGCTCTAGTCCCTTGCTGCCTGCACTCTCCTCTTTAATTATGTACAAAAATATTCTTCTCTGGGCCTGAGGGGAAGAAGTTTAAAGCTGTTCCCTGGTGCTAGCACCAGCAGAGTTTATGGATGGCAACATCATCTGGAAATTACATATTGAAGTCTGCAGTTGGTTATTGGGTTTCTGCCTTGCCAGAGGCAAGAATGGGCCTCTTGGTGACCTGGAAGAGATGGATGGCATCATGACTCTAGGAAGAGGTCCTTACTCAGCTGCTGGCTTCTTTCTATGCTTAATGAGGAAGTTGCATCAGATGAATTCTAAGGTTTCTTCAAATTCTAAATCTACACTCTTCTGACCCATTGCAATTCTTCTGATAGTCCAATGGAGTAAATGCAAATAGCAAGCCTTGTACCAGATATTGGAAACAGGCCTGTGACTATGAAGAAGAGACATTTCTGATTGTCCAGATGTTGGCAGCTTTTTTGGCCACATCTGCTCAAACTGTCCTGAAGACTCAGTTATGTGCACGTGTGGTTTTGACTGGGAAAAGGAATGAATGGGTTTTATTTGTCACAAGCCTTGCTGGAGATTTGTGGGCTTGATGCTTTAAATTTCCCTGGAAGTTTGGTGATTAGGAGCTGCCTGCTCTCAGAATAATGACTTCCACTTGTTCAGAAGGAATTTTGAATGGACTATTTAAAGCAAGTTTTGAAATGCTATTGGAACCTACTGTTGCTGGAATAACCAGCAACTTAATGAAGAATGGCTAAGTGTAAATTTACCACATGAAGATAGAATTGACTTCATGGTCCAAACTGAGAAGCAAACATTTTGGGAAACAAAGAGAAACAGAAGGAAGGAAAGAAGGAGGGAAGGGAGGAAAAAATGAAGGGAGAAAGGATGGAAAGAGGAAAAGATAGTAAAGAGAGAAGGAAGGATAGAGAAAGAAAGGGATAGAAAGAAGAGATGGGAAGAAAAAATGAGAGACAAAAATAAAGAGATGGAAGAAAAAAGAAAGGAAGAAACAAAGGAATAAAGAAAAAAGAAGGAAAAGGAAAGAAGGAAGGAATTAAGAAAGAAAGAAAGAGAGAGAAAGAAAGAGAGAGAGAGAAAGAAGAAAGAAAGAGAAAGGAAGGAAGGGAGAGAAAGAAAGAAAGAGAGAAAGAAAGGGAGAGGAAGGAAGGAAGGAAGGAAGGAAGGAAGGAAGGAGATAAAGGAAGGAAGAAAGAGAAAGAGAGAAACAGAAAGGAAGGAAGGAAGAAATGAAGAAAGAAGTTTCAGAGATGGCTAAAATTTCAAATATTTTGGAGTTCAGTTCTTTCTCATGTCAGGAAAGAGATGAAATTATTTTTCAGTTGCACGAAGCATTGTTAATAAGTGTTGTCGCTTCATAGAAGTTCAGAATCTCAGACATTCAGAGTCATAAAGAATGCCAGGGTCCACAGATCTAGCTCAGTTCTGAGAAAGCATCTCCCTTATAAGAGATCAAGTAACTCCAGCTGAGTGACCATCAGGCTTTCTTTGAGTCTCTCCAGAAATCTGGAGTTTGTGTGGCTACCTCAAGAACCAATGGGTTCCATTTTGGATTGTTCTGATTGTTTAGGGGTTTCTTCTTATGTTAAGAGAAAGTGTGAAATTCACATGCCACTTTATATTCATTTAACCTGTTGATAACGGACTGTGATTGTGTATGGTTGGGACTCGAGGTTGGCTAAAAAGTGGCTTCTACTTCTAAATTCTTAGAATCTTACAAGAATCAAATGAAGCTCAGTGACATATGTCCCAAAGCACCTCAGAACTCCCTTTTCTGTGAATCTAGCTGTCAATGACATAAATTGATCCTGCAAGTGATTGGAAGCAACCACCTAAGGCCAAGGTGTGAATATTTGGAAAGGACAAAACTGTAGGGAAAATGTAATGATGAAGAGAGTAAGAACCTCAATACCCAAGCATGGTTGGTTCTCCATTCCCTCTTCTTGCCCCTCCCACCACAGGACTATTTTAGGTGACACCAGAATTAAGCATGTAATATTTATAGACGGATGTTACTCAACTGATAGAGTATTACAGAAAGCCTTGGCAACAATCTCAGGCTCAGCAGGGGATCTGTAAGAGAGCTATTTTTGTAATGTTTAAAATTATACTAAATTAAAAAAAATTCCCTGCTGGGCTTCAAGCCTTAAATAGCATAGTGTGCTGTTGCTGCTCAGAGCTTCAGGGCTCTGATGACTTGGTACACAGGACACAAATGACACTGCCAAATCAGACTATATTTTTCCATTAAATGTGCTCTGTGGACTCATCTTTACATAATTTCAATATTTTAAGTATTTTCCACCAACAAGTTTTATATTTTGTTTCAAAAATAGTAGAAGATAAACATAGAAAGTCGATACTTAGGACAAATGGAATGATCACCACTCCAAATAACATAAAATATTATATTGTCAACAACACCAATCCTACAAAAATGTTTTTTAAAATATCCCAAGATATCTGAGCTCCTAGAACACAACATCAGATCTGTAAACTGAAGTTCTTTTTATATGACTGTACATTTATATTGATTTATTTTGTGAAATTCAGTTTTCACATTCATCCTTTGGAGGAATTCATTTCTCATCTTTTATGCAATTTAACCCTATTAAAAGAGAGGTATATATTCCCTGTAGACAATATCAACCAACTTGATTGAGTGACCTGCTCTCCAATTTGACGTTGTTAAATGAGGAGTATGCATTTCCCAACCAGGAAACTGGGATCAATCAGATCTCAAACCTACTTTGGTCAAGGTTTGAGCAGCCGGATGCTCTTGCCTTCATCCCAGAAGCATGGAGATGTATAGACATGGCCCATCAGATTCTCCTTGAATGGTCCCCTTCCTTATCCCCCTCTGAATGAACTCAGCCTTTGTGGAAATGACAGTTTCTACATCTGTCAATGGTGGTCAATACTTTCCTGCTTGTAGTTTGAGCTACTGCTCAGACACCTTCAAATACTGTCATGTGATTACAGGAGACCACATCTATGATAGGAACACAGTAGAATGGAAAATTCTTTAGAGGCAGGGACACTTTCAGTTTTTTCTTCATATCCCCATCAATGTAGCACATAGAAACTGGAACAAAGGTACAAAGGTAGTGCTTGGAA
Source organism: Gymnobelideus leadbeateri (assembly GCA_011680675.1). Taxonomy (NCBI): domain Eukaryota; kingdom Metazoa; phylum Chordata; class Mammalia; order Diprotodontia; family Petauridae; genus Gymnobelideus; species Gymnobelideus leadbeateri. Next base: position 144,243 of record WOXC01007324.1, on the reverse strand, counting down.
ATGGATGTTGAATTGAATTGAATTGATTTGAATTGAAAAACAAAAAGTGTGGGGCGGCTAGGTGGCACAGTGAGTAGAGCATCGGCCCTTGAGTCAGAATGACCTGAGTTTGGATCCGGCCTCAGACACTCAATGCACACACAAACAAAAACCTAGCCGTGTGACCTTGGGCAAGGTACTTAACCCCAATTGCCCTCCAAAAAGAAAAAACAAAACAAAACAAAAAAACAAAGAGTGATGAAGAAAGCATCTCATAATTTCTTAGATAATGCTTCAAATCAATTCTGTTCAACTAAATATTTTTCTTAATGCAAACAGTTAAGAAAGCTATCACACTCAAAATATGATACAGAGAGATATTTTAGTTATATGTATCAATGCTCAGGATTAAAGTAAGTGGGGGAGGAAGGGTAAGGACTTATATAGTACCTACTGTGTGTCAGGCACTGTGCTAAGTATTTTTTTTTTTTTTTTGCTTTTTGGAAGGGGAAAGGCAGGGCAGTTGGGACTAAGTGACTTGCCCAAGGTCACATGGCTAGTTTTCTTGTGTTAAGCGTCTGAAGCAGGATTTGAACTGGGTCCTCCTGACTCCAGGGCCAGTGCTCTATTCACTGTGCCATCTAGCTGCCCCTGTGCTAAGCATTTTAAAAAATAAGTATATTATTTGATCTCATAATTCACTAAAAGTAAATTCTTGGTGACAATTAGGAGACAAGATTTGGCTGAGGACTTATAACTGGTATTTACTTAGTTAAGAATTCGCTGATTATTAATAGTTGGTCACCCACACATATCAATGCCTAGTGACTATCCAGAAAGTGAGTTAGGCTAAACCAAATTGTGGATTAAAGGTATAAATTGAAATAAGTCTTGGAAATTAGTTTGGAGCAAAATTGTGGAGAGTCTACAAGAATAGCTCATGTTTTTTTTTATCAGATACACTAAGTAAGCAATAAAAGATTTTGAGGAGTTGTGTGGCATGGTCTATGTGTGCTTTAGAAGGCTATATTTGGCAGCTATGTGGATGATGATGTCAAGAGAGTAGAGGCTGGAAACAGGGAGATGAATGTGGAGGCACTCGTATTTCAGGAAGGGCCTGAATTTCAAAGGGGCCATGTATGTGGAGATAGGTTGAAGCAGACACAAGGGGTAGAATTGACAGAATAAGTCTGAAAAAAATATTTTGTTAAAGGACTTTGGATTTAATCCTATTATCTGTCTATCTGTCTGTCTATCTATCTATCTATCTATCTATCTATCTATCTATCTATTTATCTACCTGTCTTGTTTCTTCCTTTACCTTTTTTTTTCATTTTTTCATTTTTCCTTTCTTCCTCCCTTTCCTTTCTTTTTTCATTTTTCTTGCTTCCTTTTATCTTCCTTCCTCCCGCTCTCCCTCCCTCCTCCTCTCCCTTCTTTCTTTCTTTCTTTCTTTCTTTCTTTCTTTCTTTCTTTCTTTCTTTCTTTCTTTCTTTCTTCCTTCCTTCCTTCCTTCCTTCCTTCCTTCCTTCCTTTCTCTCTTTCTCTCTTCTCTCTTTCCTTCTCTCTTTCTCTCCTCTCTTTCTCTCTTTCCTTCTCTCTTTCTCTCTCTCTTTCTCTCTTTCCCTCTTCCTCCCTCCCTCCCTTCCTCCCTTCCTTCCTTCCTTCCTTCCTTCCTTCCTTCCTTTCTTTCTCTAGATCATGGAGCACTTGACATATCTTGGTACCTTGGCTACTCAGTAGTTAGGTGACCTGTATATAGATCCCCAAGTGGTTACTGATTTAATATATGTCCCCCCCCCCCCGAGATTCATGGATATACTTATTCACAGCAATGTCACCCTCCATGTTACTGCTCCTTGTCAAAACATAAATCCAATTGAATTCAAGTAAACAGTTATTAATATGGGCCAGCCTTGTGGTTGGTGTTTATTTGTCCCTCCATGCATCTTGAATTCTTTTGTGGGAGGGGTAGAAGTACACAGTAAAGTAAGTACAAAATATTGACACTGTATCTGTGTGGGTCAATACAAGTGCTAGCAACTGGAAGGGTCAGGAAAAAACATCGTGCCCATGTGAGAAGTTGCACCTGAGTAGAGCCTTCAGCATGCAATCCAAAACACCAACTAAGCCAAAGTGATATGGGATGTAGAATGTGGGATTTGGAGAAGGGTGCTCAAAAGGGAGTCACGAGGATGGTTGCCAGAGAGAGGTGAACTAAAATATGCCTGCCTAGGCACAGCTGAGCAATAAAAGAAAAAAAAACACATTTGAAATAAAACAAGTCAAAGTAACATTGCAAGGAGACAAAGAAAATCTACAGGGTCACAGGGAATGCTTATTGGGTTGTCATAAGTTCATGTATCGCTAGATCACCACCTCCCAGGTCTGTTATAGTGGTATTCCTTCTATGTCAGTTTTGTCTAAAGATGCTAAGATCTCTTACAGCTTTCAGATTCTGTGTTGCTAGTAAATTCTGTCTCTCCTTGCCTCTGTCTCTGTCTCTGTCTCTAACTCTCTATGTCTCTGTCTCTCTGTCTCTCTCTGTCTCTCTGTCTCTCTCTCTGTCTCTCTCTCTCTCTCTCTCTGTCTCTCTCTCTCTCTCTCTCTCTCTCTCTCTCTCTCTCTCTCTCTCTCTCTCTCATACACACATCACAAGTGTTTGATACATAAACCTGGAATTGTGGCCTGATGTATTTCAGTGGAAATCAGGCACTAAATGTTCTCTTTTCAATGTTCTTGTACTAATGGAATAGGGAGATTGGTGCATTTCTCCTTTAAACAGTAAATAGAGCTTACTATCCTTGGAAATCTGAGTAAGCAGCTGTATTTACCAGGGAAGTTTTATAATTCTCTGGTCCTGAATAGGTCATAGCTTTTTCAGCTCCACTGGATTGAAATCCTAAGTAGTGATTATGTACAAACCAAGGACAAATGTGACTGTTGGAGTGGAGAAACGTGCCCCAATGTTTCCATTCCAGACTCCCAGCATGGCAGGTTTATAGTTAGATGTTCCTAGATAGGTAGCATAAAAATGAGGAGAAAAAAGGAAAAAAAAACCCTAGAAAAGAAAATATGATGAGCTCTTCTATTTGTGGATATCATGCACACCTATCAATTTAATATAGAAGCAATGGTAGAGATTGGAATTTTCAGTCTGCAAATGGAAGCAATAATCACAAGCAAAAAGTAGAATTTTAAGGTATGTTTAAAAAGAAGTTTTCAGGGGCGGCTAGGTGGTGCAGTGAGTAGAGTGTCGGCCCTGGAGTCAGAAGGACCTGAGTTCGGATCCGACCTCAGACACTTAATTGCACACACAAACAAAAACCTAACTGTGTGACCTTGGGCAAGTTACTTAACCCCAACTGCCCTCCAAAAAGCAAAAAAAAAAAAAAAAAAAAAAAAAGAAGCTTCCAAAATCCTTGGAAGGTTTATGGTTTGAGTGGTTTTCTAGTCAAAAACTCTAAACATTCAGTGATCAACATTCAATTATTTTGATAATTTTTCTGTACTCTTATAAGTATGGGAAGAAGGGTTTTTTTTTAAACAAATGCTTTATTAACTTCTGTTTTACATCATTCATTTCCGACAGATTTTGAGTTACAATTATCCCCCCCCCGTTTTTCCCCTACCCACTCTCCCAGAATAGCAGCCCCACAAGATATCGCTTCCTCCAATCTGCTCTCTCCCATATCTTCTCCCATACCCCCTTCGACTTTTCCATTAGAGGAAGGTGAATCTCTGTGTTCCAATGCCTGCACCTCTTATCTCCCAATTACAAGCAAAAGAGAAGTAATAATAGTATTTATATATATTTGAAACATTTAATTTTAAGACCTCGAATTTCAGATCCATTCCCTTCCTCCCTTGTCACCCATTCCCTCTGGGGAGATAAGTAATTCGAAGATGTTTTTTTTTTTTTTTAAAACAGAAATAATGCCTTTTACCTTTGAGAAGAAATGGAAAATTTTAAATTTCCAAAATTTCTAGACTAAAGATTCTTTTTCCCCATTTTTCATTGATTTAATTAGAATTGAACCACTTTTATCTGCAGTAAAAAAAGCAAATATACTTTTAAATAGGAAATTATGAGAAGTATCAATGATTATGTATAAATCAGGGAGATGTGTGAGTCAACATGAATGAATATTCTAGACTCTTTCCAATCTACTTTCCCAAAAAAAAAAATGGCTGGGGGTCATTGAATGAAAAAAAGGGGAAAATAATAAGGAAAAGGAAAACTGAAGTTTAGTTATTAGACATATTCATCAATTCATATGAAAAAGCTCAAATATTTTGATTGAGAGTGGATAGAGCTTTGGATAAAATAAATAGCAATACTAGGATTTGAATCCCATGTGAAACACTACCTGTCTGACTATGAACAAATTATGTTGACTCTCTGAGCCTCAGTTTGCTCATCTCTAAAATGGGGATATTAGTGCCTGTAATTCCTGTCTTGAGGGATAGAGTGGAGTGGCAGAGAGAGCCATCCTCAGAGTCAGGAAAACATGGATACAAGTTTGGCACCTGATACATGGTGGCTTCATGCCCCTTGATAAGTCAGTGAATAAGCCCCTCAGCCTTCAGGCAGCTCTCTAGGGCCCAGTGACAGAGAAAGTACTTACCTGTATTGGCAGAGTGAATTTCCCCAGTGTAAGTTCTGGACACTTATACTATTACAAGTCCTGACTGCTCCTTTCCATCTGTAGTGCTCCATCCCAGGGGCCTCCTTCATTGTTTTTTTTGCAGAAAAATAATGAAATTATTTGTGGAAGGTGGAGTGTATACATGTATGCACATACATAGAATGTACATACATATGCATATATACATATATATGTGTTTATAAGTGGGTATTGCACTACAACAAAAAATATATGCCTCTCATAATTGTCTCTTGAAAAAGTACAGCTACTTTTTAAGTGCAGATAGCATTTGAAAATGTAGAAATCATTGATTTTAAACTACCTTAAATGGTAAAAAGGGAAGGAAAAATGTTTTATTTTCTGACTCCTAGAAGCACCACCTTCTGAGAAGGAAAAAAGAAGGGAAGTAGGGCTCTTCTGAACATTTCTTTCTCTCCTTGCAGGTCAACTCAATGGGGGAACTGTCCAATGGAGAGAGACAGTCAATGCTTAGTAGAAAACAACGGCCACATATTGACAAAATTGTCATGAGTGGCCAAGCTGCCAGTGTATTGCAGTATTTTGTGTTAAAAATGAGACATAGAGGGAAGAAAGATGCAGGTCTTAAATATGGATATTCCTTTCCCAGGCTCCGGTGTTCTTGGCTTCCCTGCACTCTTCCTTTACTCTGATGGCTTATTTGGACTAAACTATCAAATGTGGTGGTGACTGCCTTTCTAATATCATTTGCACCTGTCCCTGGCTCTTTTTGTCTACTGAGAATCCCACCTCCAGCTCCCAAAGTCTCACCTTGTGCCCTTCATGTAGTAGGAGCCAGAGGGAATTCGGGTCTCCCCAGGCAATAGGCATATAAACAAAGCTGCCTTCCAATACCGTCCACACAAGTGGCATCGCGATGTGCCTTTAACATCACTATGGATGGCATCACTCTCTGCTTTGGGCAGACCTCTTTGCAACTTAGGACACTCTGAAGAACTCTCTTCCTGGATACTAACTACTTACAATGTTTTCATGACGTGCAGTCTCCTCATTTTCCTGTCTTTTTTTTTCTTTCTTAGTCTCCTTTGCTGTACTTCTAAGCAGCTTGTATGGTAAAAACATGGGTATCCTTTAAGGATCTGTCCTGGGCCCTTTTCTCCATCCCCCATTTTTCCTTCTTTTTCACCCCAGGGCAGCTAGGAGGAATAGTGAATAGAGTTCTGAGCCTGAAGTTAGCAAGACCTGAGTTCAAACCCAGCCTCAGACAATTACTAGCTGTGTGACTGGGAGCAAGTGACTTAACCTCTGTTTTCCTCAGTTTCTTAAATTATAAAATAGGGTTGGTAATATCACCTACCTCAAAAGATTGTTATAAGGATTTAAATGAGATAATATTTTCAAGTGCTTAGTTTAGCGATTGGTACACAGTAGATGCTATTTAAATGTTTCTCTTTTCCCCTACACTATCTCATTTGGTGAACTCATCATCTCCCACTATCAACTTCCATTTTTACTCATGTGACTCCCAGATCTTTCTAACTAATACTAATCTCTCTCTTTAACACTAGCCCTGATATCTCCAACAATCCTTTGCACATGTTGAATTGAATATTCCAGAGGCATCTCAAAGTCAGCATGTCCAAAACTTAGCTCATTCTCCCTACAAATTATCTCCCTTCCATACTGTGCAATAACAAAGGTGGAAAAGGTGGGTGTTTTGAGGGGAGAGATGGTGAGTTTCGTTCTGGAATTTAGGAGAGGGGTTTGGACTTGGGAACCATCTACAGAGAAATAACAATTGAACTTCTGAAAGGTAAAGGGATCACTAAACATATAGATGGAAAATAGAACAGCTTCTGGAACAGAGTCTTGGGGAACACATACATTCTGTGGTTTTATCACAGATGAAAATTAAGCAAAGGGGATCAAGAAAAAGCAGTTAAGTGGACAGGAGGAGAAGCAGGAGAGAACAAGCTAAGGAAAACTTGGAAACCTCATGTAATGCCTTTCCTCTGATGTTACCTTCTAATTACCTTCCATTTTTATTCTATTTCTTGTGTGTGTATAGTTTTTTGAATAACCCACCAGCACCACACACTTCCAATCAAAATATCAGAGTATGAGTTCCTTCAAATAGGGACAAAGTTTTCACCTTTCTTTGTCCTGCATAATTAGAGCTTAGCACAGTGCCTGACACATAGAGTTGAATAAATGTTTGTTGACTGACTGATTTTAGGCTTTGCCTGGCCATATGCACAGGAACAATAAGAAGAAAATTCAGGCTTAGTTTCTCTAGACCATGCCCCACTAAGAAGAAAACTGTGGAACCCAAAACCCTGGAGCAGCTGGGAAATTCTTAGCAAATAATCATTAGCTATATAACCTTAAGAGATTGACAATTAGAAAGTATGTGGATTATTTGAAGGGAAGAGATTGGTTCTAGCCTGGCTGTTGATTTTATAACCCTCTAAAAAGCAAGTGACTTTTCAGTACTCCCAGACAAATCTTGAAGATAATAGCAACCATGATGATGATGATGATGGTGGTGGTGGTGGTGGTGGTGGTGATGGTGATGATGATGATGATGATGATGATAAGAACAGTTATTGTTTTTATAAACATTCAGTTAGCATTTTAAGGTTTAAGTGCTTTCTGGATGTTATTCCACTGGATCCTCAGAAGAACTCTGGGAAGTGGGTTGTTACTTTACATATGAGGAAACTCAGGCAAAAGTTGAAGTGACCTGCTCTGTTTCCATCCACACTAGGATCTCCCTATAATAATGTTAGCTAACTTTTATATAGCACTTTAAAGTTTACAAAGTACTTTTCAAAAATTAACTCATTTAATCCGAAAAAACAACCCTTGGAGGTTGCTGCTATTATCACCCCCATTTTATAGATAAGGAAAGTGAGAAAAACTGAGGTTAAGTAACTTGCTCAAGGATAACAGTTACTAAGTTTCTGAGGTCAGATTTGAACAAAGGTTTTTCCTGATTCCAGGTCCAGCAAGTATTAACTCTACCCACAGCTGCCCTAGACCAGAAAAATAACATATCTGCTTAAAAGCAAACAGAAATGAACGATCCTCATAAGCTTTTGGTAAGGTCTGTTCAGGAGAGACTCAAATCCCTGAATCAGGATGATGGGGCCAAAATGGTCTCTGCAAAACAGAAGAGTTAGCTGAGAGGACCCTGCTCTTTGTTCTAAAGAGTTTGAGGTTAGGGGTTGAGAAGCTCTTGTTGGGAAAATGGGAGGTCTCAGTAGCCATGGCTTTACAATGGATACCTTTTGATTGTACTACTGCACAAATCTTGCCCTTTTAATACAGAGCTAGAGAAGGCCTTTTAAGGTAGAAAACATGGCCCACTCTTCCCTTCAGAAGAAGTAGCGCAGGATTTCAGCTAAGGCAGAAACTGATGGCAGCCCAAACTACAGCATCTGGTAAAGAAGTCAATGAAACAGAAAAGAACAGCAATCTTTCCATAACAGCAGAGTCCATTGGAGACAACTAGTTCAGTGGATTAGTATCCTGGAGGAGATTAAAAGATGAGGATCAGGGGGCGGAGCCAAGATGGCGGAGTAGAAACAGCTCATCCAAGCCTCTCTGCCCCCAGATTCTCCACAAACTATGTAAAAAAGGACTCTGAAAATCTTCTGGAGCCCCACCACCCACAGAACGACACAGAGAAGCTAACCTCCCGCTGAGGACAGCCCAGCACCCTGCAGGAAGGACCAGCGCAGTGGTCTGGGAGCCGGCAGCGCGCAGAGCGCAGGAGCCGAGCCGAGCCCAGGTCCACGGGAGCCGAGGTTTTAGCCCCAGGGCGGCAGGGCCAGCAGCCGGCTGGAGGAACCCCAGAACACCAGGAACTGTGGAGACGCCAGAATTATCAACATAGACTTGCCTAGGACAAAGTAAGAGGTTAGTGTCCTATGGACTTTGGGACCTGTATTTGGGAATGCGTCAGCTCCCTCCCCTGGGGGCTAGAAGCTGCTGAGGAGACATGCCACTGTGTAGTTTTCAGAGGCATTTCCGGCTCCCAGCCTACAAATCGTGGGGAGATCCAGCGATCAGTCTTGGGGGGTAATCGCTCTTGCTTTAACCTCCCTGGATCTGGATTGTGATCTAGGGTGGAAGTTGTGGGTGGGTTTACAGCTTACCAGAAACGGAAGTTGCCTCCCACATGTTCGGGACGAAAATTCCTCTAGCTGGCCTTAAAGCCATAGCGTGGCAACAAGCCCAAAAGTCAAGCAATTAAGTGGCAACATGCCAAGGCAAAGGGAACAGAAAAATGCAACCCTAGACTCCTATTTTGGGGGCATAGAGCGGGAAAAGGACTGTGAGGTTAGAAGTCCTGCTCCAAAAGCCCCAGGGGAAAACATGAGTGGGTTGCAGGCCATAGAGGACCTTAAGAAGGACTTTAAAATCAAATAAGAGAAGTGGAGGAAAAATTAGAAAGAGAAATGAGAAGGATGCAGGAAAAGTATGAAATGAGGGTCAACAGCCTGACTGAGGAAAACAACACCTTAAAAAATAGACTAGCTCAAATGGCAAAGGAGGCCCAAAAGAGCAATGAGGAGAAGAATGCCTTAAAAAGTCGAATTTGCCAGATGGAAAAAGAATCTCAAAGTTCACTGAGGAGATTCATTCCTTCAGAGTTAGACTGGAGCAAATGGAAGCTAATGACTTTATGAGAAATCAAGATGCTGTTAAGCAGATCCAAACAAACGAAAGATTAGAAGGCAATGTGAAATATCTCATGGGAAAACCACTGACCTGGAGAATAGATCCAGGAGAGACAATTTAAAAATTATTGGACTACCTGAAAGCCATGATCAAACAAAGAACCTAGAAATCACCCTTCAAGAAATTCTCAAGGAAAACTGCCCTGATGTTTTAGATCCAGAGGGCAAAATAGAGGTTGAAAGAATCCACAGATCACCTCCTGAAAAGATCCCAAAAAGAAAACTCCCAGGAATATTATAGCCAGGTTCCAGAATCCCCAGATCAGAGAGAAAATACTACAAGCAGCCAGGAAGAAACAATTTCAATATTGTGGAAACACAATCAGAATAGCCCAGGACCTGGCAGCTTCTACACTGAGGGATCGAAGGGCATGGAATATGATATTCCAGAGGGCAAAAGAACTGGGAATGAACCTAAGGGTCACCTACCCAGCAAAACTGAGTATTTTGTTTCAGGGGAAAATATGGTCATTCAGTGGAATAGAGGACTTTCAAGCATTCTGGAGGAAAAAACCAGAGTTGAATAGAAAATTTGACATCCAGACGCAAGAAGTAAGAGATGCCTGAGAAGGTAATCAGGGAAAAGAAATCGAAAGGAACTTATCAAAGTTGAACTATTTACATTCCTATATGGAAAAGCAATATCTGTGACTGATGATATCTTTCCCACTATGAAAATAATGGAAGAAGGGGGTGTGGTCACACGAATACATATGTGAATGTGTGTGTATATGGTTACAGTTATATATGGATAGAAGGCATAGGTTGATTTTGTTGGGAAGGGAGAGTACTCAAGGGATGAAATTATGAGGTGAGAGAGGAAAGTGGCAAGAGGAGATGGGGAGAGACATGGTAGGGTAAACTATCTCATGTAGGGGAAGCGGGTGCAAAGGAGGGGGAGAATAAGGAAGGCTAAAAAGGCAAAACCACATTCACATTGAATTTGGTTCAGGGAGAAAATGACATACATACTAAATGGGATATCTCAACCTGCAGCAGGATAGGGGAAGGGGGATGAGAGGAGAGATGATGGATGGGAGGGCATCCTTGGGGTGAGGGGAGGTTGGAAGTACCCACTATAGAAGAGGGACAGGATCATGTAGGGAATGGACCAGGTGGGGGGTGGGATGAGTGGGAGGGAATTATAAGCAGCCTTGTACAATATGTCTACTATGATAATGTTTTGCATAGCTAGACATGTACAACATATACTGAATTACTTATATACCAAGAAGGAATGGGTGACAAGGGAGGAAGGAAATGGATCTGAAATTCAAGATCGTAACATTAAATGTTTCAAATATATATATAAATACTATTATTAATACTATTTTGCCTATAATTGGGAGATAAGATATGCAGGCATTGGGACACAAAGATTCATCTTCCTCTAATGGAAAAGTCGATGGGGGTATGGGAGAAGGTATGAGAGAGAGCAGATTGGAGGAAGCGATATCTTGTGGGACTGCTATTCTGGGAGGTTGGGTAGGGGAATAATGGGGGGAAAATGATTGTAACTCAAAATCTGGCGGAAATGAATGATGTAAAACAGAAGTTAATAAAGTATTTGTTTAAAAAAAAAAAAAGATGAGGATCAGTAGAGTCCATGAAGGCAGTGGCCAATGGTCCTGGTAGGGTCACTACTGGATAGATGAGTTTCCCATACTGATTGGTTATAGCCAATTATGTATCCCTTTATATGTATGGCGTCTTTTTCTCCTGGTCACATGTGTATTTTTGGGAAAATGGATCCCAGATTTATAGCTTGATTATGACTTTTTTACCCTGTTTCATCAGATGCCTTTGCTTTGACCTAATGGTGTACTCTGATCTTTTAGTAAAGATGATCGTATTTGTTGAGACATAACTTATGGTTTTAGGAAATAAGAATTTATTAAGTGCTTTCTAAAGAGCAACTATCCTGCAAGGGAATGGCAGCCCCAAATTGTTACATTAGGAATCCTTTTCCCCACATTGAATCAAAACCTGCCTCTTTGCCATTACCATTCATTGCTCCTGGTTACAGAACTTTAAAAAAAATCAGTTGGGAGGGACCTCACTGGCCCTCTAAGTCTAATTGATAACTGACCATGTATGGCTTCTATATGACACTTAACTACTAGAAGAATGCTGCTTATGTCTCTCTGGATGTTATATTTATGGACATTTGGGTATCAAGTTAGGTAATGTGTGCAAGTAAGTAATGTGAGGAAGAAGTTAAAATACAGTGGGGGAAATTAGTGTAGCTCAGAATATGTCCAAGAGAGGGGAAGAGCATTGGAGTCCTCTTGCAGAGGTAGTCAGACAGATGCCTTATGCTTCCTTTTCACTGTGGGGTAGGTGCTCACTTGCCAATTCCTATTTGCTTATTAATTAAATAAAACTCAAAGCTTGCAGACAGACTCCTTGAAAAAAGTGAGAAGAAGGTGAAAGTCATTGGCATTCCTCTCCAGCTGCCTGATGTAATGTGACCTGAAGTCCTGGGGAATGGTGAAGTGATGTGAAAAAAGTCCATCAAGTGGAGACACACAGCCCACGTCAGCCTCTGGAAGGGAACAGTATTAATGGTGCCCTGTGAAAGCCGATTACATAGATATCCTGAAATATTAAACAATTTAACAGCAGGAAGAAGATGTTCACCCCTCTGGAGACAGCACCTTGAGCCCTGAGAAGTACTGTCAGATAAAATATTTTCAATATTTCTTTAACTTATCTTAAATACCATTAAAAATTTTATTTCATTTCTTTTCTTCCCCTCTAGTAGGATGTTACATAGCTGTGTGCATTCTGTTTCTTATATTTTCCAACTTCCAGAGAGAAAATAAAAGTTATCTAGGGGCATCTGTTTATCCTCTTATATGGAACTTTCTGAGGCTATCTGCAAAGCTCAGAGAGTTTCTCCCGTTAGGAAGCACTACCTTCTTTTTTTCTTTGATCTCATGGACCTTTGGACAACTCTGGTTTACAGAAATGCTCCGATTTTTGCCATATATATCTGTGTATAGACTTTGCCACTGCTTTTAGATTGAAAACTCACAGAGATCAGGAACTGGCTCTTATTTTCTGCTATCTTCTTCAGTGCCTTTATATTTTGTGGGTGAATATGAAATATTGAATTAATTCAATTTTCAAAATTCAATGAGCATTTTTGCTTTGCAACTAGGCACAAGGCTCTTTCCAAGGTGCTATGGATACAAAGTTTAAAAACAGACTAGTAGCTGCCTGTAAGGGGCTAACATTCTAAGTGAGATGGGAAACTGATAGTGCGGATATAGAGAACAAATATCCAAATCATGTTATTTAGGACCAACAACTTGCCATCTCAGCTTCCGCATGTGACTAAGCAACTATGTCCTTTCACTCCCATTTTGACTTATTCTCTTCCATCCAACCTCTCTTTTCAATTGACATTGTTGTCACTATTGTTATATTTATGACCATTCACCCAAGATATTTTATTGTGCTCTTACTCATCTACCTGACCCCAGGTGCCCCGATGTCTAATACACCCTTCACAATGTTGCAATTACAACCTTTCTAATGTAGAACCCTATTCATAGTAATAACCTGCTAAAAAGGGTCCTTGGTTCCCCAATGCCAATTGTAATTTGCATTCCAAATTCCTAATCATGGCATTTGATGCCCTCATGGGTCTGTCCCTAACTTTCTTATCACACACCCCTCTTTTTCTTCTGCGTATGGGATGGAAGAGGTGGTTTTGTAAACCAGATTCATTTTAATCAGCCCAAGGTCCTCTGTTGTCCTCCCAAAACCCAGACCTTTGGATGCCCCAAAGCCCACTGCTACAAACGACCTGAGATAAAACTCTGTCCCAAAGGAAAAAGGAGTCTCGTGGCCTTCAATCTGGCAAGGGGGTGTGATGAGGTGACTTAGAATAGGATTTTTTCTATATTCACCCAAAAAAATCTGAGCATCTCTGTACACCAGAGTTGTCCAAAGGTCCATGAGATCATAGAAAAAAAGAAGGTAGTGCTTCTTAAGGGAGAAACTCTCTGAGCTTTGCAGATAGCCTCGGAAAGTTCCATATAAGAGGATAAACAGATGCCCATTTATATTTTGTGGGTGAATATGAAAAGATTCTCTCTATCAATAGTTACTTTGATCTTTGGACTCTTTTCACAGCTGTATGAGTGCTCAGAACCCCTCTTCATTCTGTCCTACCACTTCAACTTTAATAAGAATAGGATGATGGGTGGCTAGGTAGGTTAGTGAACAGAGCACTTTTCCTGGAGTTAGAAGGACCTGAGTTCAAATCCAGACACAAATACTTAACACTTACTAGCCATATGACCTTGGGCAAGTCACTTAACCCCAATTGCCCTGCCTTCTCCCTTCCAAAAAGAAAAAAAAAATGAGAATAGGATGGAAACTGTTTCTCCAAATTTTCAAAGTTCTACTTTTCCTTGTAAATATCACCCAGAGACATAAAAATGCTGGTACAATTCCCCATACTGTTGAGCTTCATCTTTTCCCCTGCCTCTTCTGTTTATTTTATTTGGCTTCAAAAGCCTTTCATAACCTTTGGAATAGTTTGGAATATTCTGATGGGTACTCCCTTCCACACATGATGCTATCTCATGACACTGGCCTTATTGCTACTCCTCCTGCAAGACACTCCATCTGCAGACTAAGCATTTTTCTTGACTGTTCCCCAGACCTGAGCTTCTCCCTTCCCATATCTGTCTAATTGTTTCTTTCACATCCCAGATAAAATCAGAACTTTTTCAATAAACCTTTGCCCACCCCCTTCACAATGGTCCCATTCCTCTCAGGTCAACTCCCATTTCTCCTCTGTGTGTAGTGTTGGTCCATAGCTATTTTCCTGCAGGCACTGGCACTAGATTCAGAGTTCTGTGAGTACAGGGACAATGTTTTGCCTTTCTCCCTGTCTCCATCACTTACTTATCATGGTGCCTGCCACACAGTTCGAGCATAATAGATATGTCTTGTTGACTTTACTTCCTTTAAAGTGATAATTGTTTTCAGGAGTTCTCAGACTTGCAGGGATTATAGAAAGCTTTAGATCTGGGATAAATCTCAGACTCATCTCACAGAGGAAGAAGCTAAGATCCAGAGGGATGAAGACACTTTTCTGTGGTAACATAGCTAGGATTTCAGGGAGGATTCAGACTTCAGACTCATGCCTTTCTGACTCTGGGCCCATCCCACTATTTCTCCATCCGTCTTCTGTATTTCCTCCTTTGGCCTTCCATAGCATTCTCATCCTGTCATTTAGTTGAGAAATTCATGAGTCATAGTGGATTAGTGGCAAAACTCTGGACTTGGAGTCAGGATAATCTAGGTTCGGATCTTACCTGTGATACTTGTTGGCTATGAGGCCAGGAACTAATACCAAATGTTTTAGGGTTCCTTTCTTCTTTTATGAAATGGGGATAGTCATAGTAATAATGACTGTCTTATAAGTTGTTGTCACATATTCAAATACTCAAATCTTTCTCTGATCTCCTTCATTCCAGATAGAGATTACACTCCATCTATGTCTGCCAATTCTTTACAACCCTCCTCTCAAAATTTTGACACAGACAGTCTACCCAATAGATGGGAGGCTTTTTCTTTCTCCTGATATCATGAGGAAGCAATCTGACTCTCAGGATATTGTCCCCCCTTCTGATCACCTTGCCAGCCTTCTCTTCTCATCACAAAATCCCTCAGTTGCAATATTTTCTCTTGTTCTTTTTCAGAGGTCCTCACTGGATCTATATTTTAACCTCTTCCCACCCAATGTCTGCTTCTCCCACAGACTCTGTGTCATTGACTTAGCTCTTTGGAAGTTGTGCAGTTGGTGGTCTCCCTGTGATACCACAATACCAATAAAAGATTTGTATTGAATTAACAAGACTTTGCTATTATGAGAAACTTGGAGTTAGTAAAAAGAGCTTTGTAATTGCCCACTCTCCTCCTCCATCCCTTTTTACTTTATTTTTTTTTCTTTATTTAAACAAATGCTTTATTATCTCCTGTGTTACATTATTCCTTTCCGCCAGATTTTGAGTTACAATTTTTCCCCAGTTTTCTCCCCACCCACCTTCCCAGAATAGCAGTCCCACAAGATATCGCTTCCACCATCCGGCTCTCTCCCATACCTTCTCCCATACCCCCTTCGACTTTTCCATTAGAGGAAGGTAAATCTTTCTGTCCCAATGCTTGCACATCTTATCTCCCTATTACAAGCAAAAGAGTATTAATAATAGCATTTATATATATTTGAAACATTTAATTTTAAGTCCTCGAATTTCAGATCCATTCCCTTCCTCTCTTGTCACCCATTCCCTCTATGAAGATAAGTAATTCAGTATGTATTGTACATGTATAGCTATACAAAATATTACCATAGTAGATATATTGTACAAGGCTGCTTATAATTCCGTCCCACCCATCCCACCCCCCACCTGGTCCATTCCATACTTGATCCTGTCCCTCTTCTGTAGTGGGTACTTCCAACCTCCCCTCCCCACAAGAATGCCCTCCCATCCATCATCCCTCCTCTCATCCCCCTTCCCCCTATTCTGCTGCAGGTTGAGATATCCCATTTAGTATGTATGTCATTCTCTCCCTGAACCAAATTCAATGAGAATGTGGTTTTGCCTTTTTGCCTTCCTATCCTTCCCCTCCTCTGCAGCCACTTCCCTTCTACATGAGATAGTTTACCCCACCCTGTCTCTCCCTGTCTCCCCTTGCCACTTTCCTCTCTCACCTCATAATTTCACCCCTTAGGTATCATCCCTTCCCAACAAATTCAACCTATGCCCTCTATCCATGAATAACTGTAAACATATATACACACATTCACATATGTATTCATGTGACCATATACCCTTCTTCAATTATTTTCATACTGAGAAAGGTTTCATCAGTCACAGTTATTGTTTTTCCATGTAGGAATGTAAATAGGTTAACTTTGATAAGTTCCCTTTGATTTATTTTCCCTGATTACCTTCTCAGGTATCTCTTGCTTCTTCTGTCTGGATGTCAAATTTTCTATTCAACTCTGGTTTTTTCCTCAAGAATGCTTGAAAGTCCTTTATTCAACTGAATGACCATATATTCCCCTGAAACAAAATACTCAATTTTCCTGGGTAGGTGACCCTTGGGTTCAGTCCCAGCTCTTTTGCACTCTGGAATATCATATTCCATGCCCTTCGATCCATCAGTGTAGAAGCTGCCAGGTCCTGTGCTATTCTGATTGTGTTTCCACAATATTGAAATTGTTTCTTCCTGGCTGCTTGTAGTATTTTCTCCTTGATCTGGGGATTCTGGAACCTGGCTATAATATTCCTGGGAGTTTTCTTTTTGGGATCTTATTCAGGAGGTGATCTCTGGATTCTTTCAACATCTATTTTGCCCTCTGGGTCTAAAACATTAGGGCAATTTTCCTTGAGAATTTCATGAAGGGTGATTTCTAGGTTCTTTCTTTGATCATGGCTTTCAGATAGTCCAATAATTTTTAAATTATCTCTCTTGGATCTATTTTCCAGGTCAGTGGTTTTTCCGATGACATATTTCACATTGCCTTCTATTCTTTCATTTGTTTGGATTTGCTTAACAGCATCTTGATTTCTCATAAAGTCACTAGCTTCCATTTGCTTCAGTCTAACTCTGAAGGAATGAATCTCCTCAGTGAGCTTTTGAGATTCTTTTTCCATCTGGCAAATTTGGCTTTTTTTTTTTTTTTTTGCTTTTTGGAGGGCAATTGGGGGTAAGTAACTTGCCCAGGGTCACACGGCTAGGTTTTTTTTTTGTTTATGTGTGCGTTAAGTGTCTGAGGCCGGATCCGAACTCAGGTCCTTCTGACTCCAGGGCCGACACTCAACTCACTGTGCCACCTAGCCGCCCCAAATTTGGCTTTTTAAGGCTTTCTTCTCCTCATTGCCCTTTCGGGGCTCCTTTGCCATTTGAGTTAGTCTATTTTTTAAGGTGTTGTTTTCCTCAGTCAGGCTGTTGACCCTCATTTCATACTTTTCCTGCATCCTTCTCATTTCTCTTCCCAATTTTTCCTCCACTACTCTTAATTAATTTTTAAAGTCCTTTTTAAGGTCCTCTATGGCCTGTAACCTGCTCATATTTTCCTTTGGGGCTTTTGGAGCAGGATTTCTGACCTCACAGTCCTCTGACTGTTCCATGCTTCCATCCTCTTTGCCCCCAAAATAGGAGTCTAATGTTTCATTTTTCTGTTTATTTTGTTTCCTTTGTCTTGTTGTTTTGCCACTTAATTACTTGACTTTTGGGCTTCTTGCCACAGTAGAACTCTGCCGCCAGACAGAAAGTTTTGTCCCAAACATGTGGGAGGACAATTTCCATTTCTGGCAAGCTGGAAATCTGCCCCACGACCTCCCCCACAGACCACAATCCAGATCCAAGGAAGTTAAAGCAAGAGCGATTAACCCCCAAGACTGATTGCTGGATCTCCTTACAGTTCGAAGGCCAGGAAATGGAGCCACCACTGAAAACTGAGTAATGGCATGTCTCCTCAGCGGCTTCTAGCCCCCAGGGGAGGAAGCCAACGCATTCCCCAAATACTGGTCCCAAAGTCCATAGGGCACTAACCTCTCACTTTGTCCTAGGCATATCTGTGTTGACCATTCTGGAATTGGCACAGCTGTTGGTGTTCTGAGGTCCCTCCAGCCGGCTGCTGGCCTGGCCACCCTGGGGCTAAAACCGCGGCTCCTGGGGACCTGAGCTCAGCTCTCCGAGTGCTGCAAGCTCCGTGCTGTGCTGAAGGCTCCCAGAGCGCTGTGCTGGCCCTTCCTGCAGGGCTGCTAAGCTGTCCTCAGAGGGAGGTGAGCTTCTCTGTGTCATTCTTTGGGTACTGGGGCTCCAGAAGTTGATCAGAGTCCCCTTTTACATAGTTTGGAGGTAATCTGGGGTTAGAGAGCCTTGGATATGCTGTTCCTACTCCGCCATCTTTGCTCCACCCCCATCCCTTTTTACTTTATGTCCAACTTACTGTTCATTTGCATTTTGTATAATATAGACAGATATATATATATATATGCATATCCATATATATGTGTGTCTATATCTATCTGTATACATATATATATATATATATACATTTCTGTGTATGTGTATATATGTATACACATATAATTATATCTGTATGTACACATACATATAGTGTTGGAGCTCTGTTGCAATCATAGATGTAAATTGGTAAACCTTCAGGGGCTATATCATTGTAAGGTAACCCAAATCACATGCCACCTGATTTGGAGCCCACCAATAAGCCACCATTAATATTTGTCCTTATTTTTATCATGAACCATGTAATTGCTTGTAACAGCTTAAAGGCCTAGTCCTGGGTCAGAGTTACCCAAGGCATAGTCCTGGCCCCTTATTTTTCCTTAAGTGAGAACTTCCCTAAATCAGTAAGCCTTGAAACAACAGCACGTATAAGGATTATGGTGCAAGCCTATATAGAGATCATGGGGCAAGTCTATCCCATGCAAGAGACCACCCTGTTCCAGGATGCTGACCAAGCAATGTCCCCCACACCCTTCACCCAGAACATGACTCTGACCTGTTCCATGACACCAGCCTGTTCAGGGAATTCCACTGCCCCTCTGCCCCTCCACCCTGCTCTAGGAAGTACCCTGGTTATGTCATTGTACCCTTGAGGCATGTTTTCCCAATTAGCCCCGAACTATGGATCCAACCAATGGCTATTCTTGGCTTCTGTATGTCACTGCTTACTCTAGCTCACCTCCCCAATTGTGGGTTTTGCCTTTATAAGCCTTATCTGTATGCCGACTCAGAGCTGCCTGATTTGAATGTATACTCCAGGCATTCATGCACTTAATTAATAAATCCACAACTAAATTTATCTAAAAACCCAGATCTCAGCTCTCTCTTATTCTCTTCACAACAATATGTGATGTTTACCAGGATTTGGGACCTTGTGCATAAGACATGCTTTCCGAGGGGAAGGTCTCTTTCATTTCCATCTCTTTGTCCTCTGAACCCAGCATAGCCCAAAGCACACAGTGAGCACTTAACAAATAGTTGTTTCTTGATTGCTTGAGGTACAATGTTGTTTAGGTTATTGAAGTAATCATATGTAAATCACGCAGTGTTAGATTATTTCTATGGCCGTGTGTCAGCTAGTCAACCACTAAAGGAGAACTGAGTTAGTGTCTGCTGTGTCCCAGACTCTGAAGATATGAAGATGCCCCAACTAGTATTGAGGATCCTGGAAAATGGATCCTTTTCGGCTCCTGTCTTTGTTTCTCCAGTGCCTATCACTGTGCCTGGCATATGGCAGTAACGGAAATATATACATACATATATATATATATATGCATATATAGTAGTTCATATATGTATATATATTATGTATATATGTGTGTGTATATATATATATATATACATATATATATATACACATATATCCACATATATATGCATTCCAGTTCAAGTCAATAAAAGTTTAAGTACCTATTATATACTTGCCACTATGCTAAGCACCAGGGATACAAACAAGATAAAAGAAAGACAGTTCTTGTCCTGGAAAAACTTAGAATCTAATGACAATGTGTTCAATCACTTTAGTCACCTCTGACTCTTCATAACCCCATTTGGAATTTTCTTGGCCAGTGTACTGGAGTGGTTTGCCACTTCCTTCTCCATTGTATTCTATAGATGTGGAAACTGAGGCAAACAACAGGTTTAGAGTACTTGCTCAGGATCACACAGCTGGTGTTTGAAGTCAGATTTGGATTCAGGAAGATGAGATTTCCTGATTCCAGGCCTGGTGCTCTATCCATTGTACCACCTGGTTGCCCTTATAATCCACTAGAGAAAGATAACATACAAAAGGAAGATGAAAAGTGTGTGTGTGTGTGTGTGTGACCCCCATCCATAATGCAGGGACATGACATTCTGCCAAACAGAATTGCTGATAGGAAATGGAAAGTTATGTGGAAAGTTCTGAGCCCTCTGTAAAGGAAGATTTTGGGGGTGACTTGGTACTTTGCCCTCCAGTCCTCAATCAGAGAGAAGAAGTTTGTGAATATCAAAAACTTAGTTAATCAGAATGATGATAAGACTTCAGTTAATTAGTTTATCTGTATCCCGGCAGAGGTATGGTATTCCAAGGATTCAAAACCAAGCAGAGCTACTGACAGAAAATGCAGAGTGACCTGGGTAAATGTATGCAAATATGGATGCATATGTTTTTGTATGTAGGTAACTATGGCTCTGGTGTCAGGCCATGCCATGATCTGAGTTCAGCCTCTTTAGGTATTTGCCAAAATCATTGAAATACTGTGAGAATGCAAATTTCTATTCCTCCCACAATATGCTCTTATGAAAAATTTCATGTCTTTTGACTGCCTGAAATATTCTCCCTTCTCAAATCTTTTTTTTTTTTTTTGCCTTTTGGAGGTGGGGGGAGGCAGGGCAATTGGGGTTAAGTCACTTGCACAGGGTCACATGGTTGGTTTTGTGTTAAGTGTCTGAGGCCGGATTTGAACTCAGACCCTCCTGACTCCAGGGCCAGTGCTCTATTCACTGAGCCACCTAGCTGCCCCCCTCTTCAACTTTTTCTTTTGGCTTCCTTCCAGTTTTGACTCAAACCTCACCTTCTGGGAGAAAACTTCCCCCTCCCAGCAGAGCTTTCATCTTGACACAGTCTCTCATTTTTACCAGCCATATCCTGACTATTTACATCATTTAATGATTTAGATTTTTGTCTCTCCCACTCAAATGTGAGCTCCTTGAGGGCATGGGGATGCTTTTGCCAAGCTCAGTGTCTTACACAATGATTTCACTTGACTCCCTTCTCTCTGTCTATTATTTGTTTAAATGGCAATATCATCCTTTCGAATATTGCAAGTAAATCCAGCCCAGTTCCTTCCCTGGCATTGCCTCACATTGAGGAGCTCAGGGATTCCCAGAAACTCAGGCTACAAGACAAGGTTTATCTATTACGTTACCCTTGAGGTATCACATGACAAAGTTCACACTTGTAAGTGATACTACTATGTGCCTTTGTCAGGAGATGGCTATGGAGTAGAGGCCAATAACTGAACTCTGAAGTCTGAGCCTCCTGCTGTTCGACAAAATCACACCCCTAGGGGAGGCTTTAAGTGCTTTTCTCTGTTTCATTGCTGCACCTGTAGAATAAGTTGAGAATCACAGCTGACCTCCCACATAGAATTGGATTGTTCAGTTATATGTAGTGTCGAGACTGGGCTGAAGAGAATCAGGATGGCTGGACAAAATGCTGAAACTGAACTTCAGGTAAGGGAATGTGAATTAAATGGATAAGGTATGAGGTGGGTGGGGAGAGGGGAGAGGGAATACGAGTCCTGATTACGAGGAAGGGGAAATCTTTGTACTTAAAATAAGATATCCAAATGCAACCTTAATGGGAGCAAGTGACAAAATATTAGCAGTGAATTATAACAATGCATATACTTAGCAAAGGTACAAACCAAACAAGCTTTGCATTAATAAAAACACATAAATGGCAAATATACAAACACTTGACAAATCTGTATGAGTGTGTGTGATTTGGAAGACAAAAAATATGGAAAAGACTGAAACCAATTTTTTTTCTTACAAAATGGATTAAATTCAATTAAGAAAATAATTAAACGCCTACTATGCGCCAGGCATTGTTGACTTAGTTGAATAAATTTCTCTGTTCATTGTCTTTTTATGTTTTCATTTTTTTGGCTTCTTTGTATGTGGAAAGGTCAATTTGCATTGAAATAATCTGTTAACTTCTTACTAAACTTAGTCAAACTTAAATTTTGAGTTTAATACTTATCATGTATGGTTCTTTTGTTGCAATCATATTGTCTATAGAAGAGAAGAAAGAAAAAAATTAAGTGTCTTTTGGCTTCTGAATCTAATGCTCATTCAGTCTTTGTAGTCTCCCAAAGATCCATCTTCCAACTCCCATCTAGCCCTTCGAACTCAACACCTTCTACTTATGTGGAAGGTTTCATGAATTGTTATAGCCAGAACCCAAATCACCTCTAGATAGTAAACCTTTTTTTATGACCTCCTTAGCATTTATATGCTTTAGTTGAAAAAGATAGCCCATCACTGACCCTATCCTTGAGCACACTGAAGCTATTAATTGCTATATGACCTCAATTCAATTTAATTTAACAAACATTTTTAGGCATCTTCTATATGAGAGACCCTGTGCTAAGTGATAGGCATACAGACAGAGACAAAAGAAAGCTCCTGCCCTCAGGGAACTTGTAATATAATTGGAGAGACAACATGCAAACACATACACATGTGTAAGTGTATGTTTGTGTATACATGCGTGTATGAATAGGGATGATAAATAGGAAATAATTAAAAGAGGCAGGACACTGGAATTAAGAGGGCCTGGGGAAGGTTTCCTGTAGAAAGTGGGGTTTTAGTTGGGACTTAAAGGAAGCCAAAGAGTCAAAGCAGATGAAGTAGAACATTCCAGGCATGGAAGACAGAGAAAATGCCTAGAAGCAAGATGGAGTGTAACGTTCATAGTAGCACCAGGAGGCCAGGGTCACTGGATTGAAGAGTACACAAGAAGAGTAAGATGTGAGAACATTGGAAAGGCAATAGGAGGATAGGCTTTGTATAGCCACTGAAATTTATTGAATGGGGAAGTGACATGGTCAGACCTGCATTTTAGGGAAAACATTTTAGTCACTTAATGGGAAAAGACTGGAGGGGAGAGTGGTTGTAGGCAGGCAGAACCATCAGCAGGCTATTGTAGCAATCAAGAGATGAGAGGATGAGGGCCTGTACCAGGGTGGGAGGAGTGTCAAAGGGGAAAAAGGGGTGTATTCAGGAGATATTGCAAAGGTGAAATCTACAGACCTTGGCAAAAGCTCAGAACAGAATTGGGGAATGAGAGATAGTGAGGAAATCAGGATGCCTCTGAGCCTGAGGGATGGGAGGATGAGGCTGCTCTCTATAATGATAAGGGAAGCAGGCGAGGTGATGGTTTAGAGGGGAAGATAATGAGTTCTCTTTTGAGTCTAAGATCTATTGAGCCCAAGATGTCTACAGGACACCCAGCTTGAGATGTCTGAAAGACGTTTCGAGATGCCAGAAGGTCAGAGAGAGATTGGGACAGCAAAAGTAGATTTGAGAATCATCAGTGTAGAGGTGGTAATTCAACCCCTGGGAACTGATGAGGTCACCAAGTGAAGTAGGTCAGAGGGGGAAGACAATTTAGTGGTAGCAAATCCTTTTTCCTCTCGAGGCCCTCAGTTTCCTTTTTGTAACATAAGGGGTTAGGCTAGATGATCTCTAATGTGCCAGGTATTTCTGTTACATTCAAAGTAATTCATGTCATGGAAGGAGAATGTGTCTGATCTTTGAGCATCCTGGATCTGCTACTTATTGCCAATGTGACCTCGGGGAATTCTCTTTTCCTCTGCGGGCCACACTTTGTTCATTTATAAAGCTGAGGGCCCAGGACTATAAAGTCTCCTTGAACCCTTCCAACGCCATATCCAGTGGTCCTAAAGTTCACTAAAAGATGACCACCAGAAAGCCAGATCAATTCATTATTCAGTCCTGGGGAGCAGACAAGTCCATGGCTACTGTAATCTAACATGCCCCCTCTGACCTGGAATATTGAATTTTATTTCTCTAACCTCTTTATCCCCTGAATGGTGGCAGGGCCCCCAGACAAACCAAGTTTACAAATGGCATTAGCGGTCAGGCTGTTGGCATTGTGTCCAAGCCCGAGGTTAATAAAACATGTGCATTTAGAAGTGTAGATTAAGTGGATGGGAACTAACTTTTATTCCCAGTAGAAGGGCTAGCAGGGATATGAAGGCCCAAGAACTGGCTGGTTGAACTTGAGTGCTCCCTGTGAAGATATTGACTGATGTGTGGACTGGCTACTTCAGTCTACCAGTGGGCAAAACCCCAAAGCTCTCCTCAGATATCTCTGTTTTACTGAATGCCCCCTTTGTGGTATTTTCATTGTTAACAGTTTCTTAATGTGCCTATTCAGATCAGAACTTTGTGTTTATGAGGCAAGCTCTCATCTATTCCTTCCAGTAGTACATAGTAAATGCTTTCTGCGTTCTTGGTCCCACTCAGGAATTCTTTAAGGCTTAGAGAGTGCTTTGTGAATGACATGAAAATACCCTGGATTTTCCTGGGCACAGGGAAGGGGATCACTGGTCACTAGGTGAGATAACAAAGAAATCCATCAGGCAAGGTAGGCCAGTAAAAACAACTTTCCTCTGCTCCTCCCCACTCCCATAGTGAAGTGAAAAGAATCAATGGTTTTTCCATGGTGCAAAGATCTAGCTGAACAGCACTAAGATAACCCCAGAGGGAAATTGCTATCCAGAGCCAAGGGCAGCTTTTAGGCTATGGTGAAGTGGATAGACCACCAGGCCTGGAGTTAGGACGATCAGCTCAAATCTGGCTTCAGACACTTACTAGCTATATGACCCTGGTCAGGGCACTTAACCCTGTTTGCCTCAGTTTCCTCATCTACAAACTACTCCAGTATCTTTGTCAGGAAAACCCCAAATGGGGTCAAGAAGAGTCAAATAGGATGGAAATGACTGAACAACAAATGTGAACATACCTATAGGCCTGGCTCTTCTCTAATCTAGAGAGTGAGTGTGGGTTGTTAAAGAGAGGACGTGGGAGGAAGCCTGAACAGTTAGGTTTCTACCCCTCCCAAAGTTTCACTTTTTGTTGATTCAATTAATCAAAATCCTTCTGGCCTTCAAGTTCCTCCACAATGTGACTACAATCAAATAATCAACAAGCATTTCTTCAATGTCTACTTTGTTCCAGATGCTAGATATTCAGACATGAGGAATAAAAAAATCCCTACTCCCTAGTAGCTCACAACATTCCAGGATCCTTCTCCATTAGTCCCCTCTGCACATGCTAACTTTTATTATTTTAATTCCAGCATTGCTTATTAAGTGCTTGGATTCTGAGAGAGCTATAGGTGCCCATTTTGGGAGACCCATGGTCCTTGGAATGCCAAGGGTAGGAAAGTGAATGTATTTATTAAGCAATTGGGAGCCATTGCAGAATTCTGTACATAGGAGAAGCTCCAGCAGATGCAAGAATGAATGATGATCAGTCTGAAGATGACTGAGAAGCTAATGGCAAAGAAGAATATTCAAAAGAATAGGTCTTTTCAAGCGCCATTGAAATGGATAGTTTCTTGGCTTAAAATGAGGGCCATCCAGGAGGATGCAGACCCTAATCAGTGAATTCAGTTTGACACACAAATCAATTCCTCCAATTATTCAAGCCCTGAGCTCAGCTCTTAGGGAAAGACAGTAGTGATCAAGAAGCACCAATTTGTTTCCAAGTGGCAATTACAGGCTTTTCTTTGCTAAAATCATGGCTTTCACAAGTCAACTCTGTCATTTCTCTTTCCCATGTTGCTACTGAACTTGATGTGAGTTCTTAATGGTTTATTTTTCCAAATGGCCAAAGCTTTAGGGTCAGGATAGGTCAGTCCTTTAGGCAAAGTCTCTGCCTTTAGGTCCCCATCTCAAGTCACATCACCCCTCCCCCAGCTGTCAGACCATCACACTAGGCTCATCTCCTGCTTTGCTTTGAAGTTTCTCCAAGCACACCTTTGAAGCTATTTCTCATTAGCATCTCTTTGCAGCTTCTTTACTCCCATAATTTGGGTTTTCATTACTATTGGGGTGACCAGATACCTACAGTCCTTGAAGACTATAAGAATCTGACATCTAACCTCTCTTCATAAGTTGGATTTTGCATCCCTCACTTGTTACATGCACCTCACTCCTTCCCCGTGTGGAGTTGATTTCAAATCTAGCATCAGAAACATTATTTGTGTGACCTTGGATAATTCGCTTAATCACTGTTCACCTCAGTTCTCTCAACTACAAAATGGGTGTAAGTACTAACCCTTACCTTCCGGGATTGTTGTGAGGATCGAAGGAGCTACCATTTGCACAGCTCTTAGTACAGAACCTGACACAGAGAAGGCAATGGGTAAATGCTAGCTATCATCACCAGCATCATTACCCTTTTCATTGCTATTGTTATTATTAATAGAAGCAAAATTAATAGTAGTAAGAGCAGCAGCAAAAACAGCATTAGGAGGAGGAGGAGGAGAAGCAGCAGCATTAATAGCAATAGGAGTAGCAACAAGAGCAGCAGCAGGAGGAGGGAGGAGGAGGAGGGTATTGTTATTCAAAAAGCGGTAGCCACATCAGACAGTGCCCATAGGGAGCAGTGCAAAGATTCAACCTTGGGAGAGCTCAACCTTCCCATGCACCTTGGATGGAAGAGGCCTGTGACTTGTTTCAATATGTTGAGGGGAAGAGGGCATCCACTCTAGATGGCCACCCAGCTTGTCATCCTCTGTCATTCTGTTGTAGGACTTTGTGTAGCATGAAAAAGCCCTCTGCTCTTGGGTGAAGTTGCCATTAGGGGAGGAAATGGGGGACATGGCCAGCTGAAAGTAGGCCCTTGCATGAAGCATCAATAGGAAGACTACTCAACAGACTCCAGTTTCCTTGTTCCCTCTTCCTTTCTTCCTTTTTCCTGGGTTCTCCCTGGGAAACTGTCTCCTGACAGGAGGCCAAAAGGACTGTCATATATGTGAACATATGGGGCTGCCTTCCTGGGGTGGGAGATGGGACTGAGGCAAGCATATGAGGCTAACGAGCCAGTACACTGCACTCAACCTTTAGAAGCCAAAAGAAGGGACTAGTGAGAGTCATTGGGTTTCCCTTTTCTATAGGCAGGTCACTTAACCTTGCTTGCCTCAGTTTCCTCATCTGTAAAATGAACAGGAGAAAGAAAGCAAACCATTGTAACATCTTTGCCACCAAGACCCAAAATGGGTTCTTGAAGAGCTGGACACAACTGAAGTTGGACAATAAGCTTGTCTCTGAAAGTGGAAGAAGTAAATTCCCTTTTTCCTTAACCTTTCTTTAAAAAGAAACAAAAAAAAAGTCACATGGGGGATGGGGGTGCTCAGTGTCTCCCATTATTCTGTATGTCCAGAGTGCCCAAGCACTTCAACATAAAAGTGTCTTCTATATCTCACAATGGAAGACAAAAGAATGCAACTCGATTGTCCTGTGCTGGACTTAGTAGGAAGAAATGTGATTTCTCCTCAATTTAAATATTCTGACAGAGAGCAATGTCCACCACTTGACCTCAGATTGGTCCTTGAGGTAACTCTTGTCCTAGTGGATAATCTGGTATCCTTTTCCACAAAGAGAAGGGGGAAATGCTTGGGGTAGAGGGACACTCTGAGACTCCAGTATGGACTTTAACTCCAATGATAGCCCAGATTCCCATTCATTGGGCAATTCCATTCATGGAAGAGGAGCCCTTCACAAGGCAAGCTGCAAGAGGGAGAGGAATTGACTTCCACATCCTCTCCTGAATCCTTCTCCATCAATGCCCTCTTTTGGTCAGCATCTCTGTCGTACTATGTTTGGTTTCATTTCCAGAGTCTTGGAAAGCAAATATGAGTTGAAGCTACATGACTTTCATACCATGTCTCCATTTAATCTATTCACAGATTATTTTGAAATAACTAAGTTAAAAAACCTTGAAAAAACTGTCCTCCCATCTCTCTGACAGGCAGGGGCACAGAGATATTATTACTCACCTTAGAGACAGACAACTTGTACTTAAATCTCTCCTCTGTCATTTATTAACTTGATGATCTTGTACATTTAGCTTACCTAGATTTCAGTTTCTTCACTGTAAAATGGGAGACATGGACAGGATAATCTCCAATGTCCCCTCAGTTCAAAATCTATAGTTCTGATTCAAAGAACTTAGACATAGTACAGCAAAATAGCTGAAAAGTATTAATTTATTTTTTAAAATATCTGAATGTGTGATTTCATATGTGTGCTGCTCTCCTGGTTGACAAAGACCTCTCTACCAATGGGGATCTGCTTTTTTTCTGTGACTTCTAATTTTAGTTGTCTGAGGGGGACACTGACAATTTCAGTGACTTCCTCTGTGTGACAGAGTCAGTCCATGCCCTAGACGGAACTGTAACCCAGGTCTTTCTGATTCCAAAGGCAATGCTCTATCCATGTTGCCACAACGAAGCCCAATACTTTATGATACAGCACAATAACTATCAAATTGGTTTTTATCTCAGTATACTTCCTTATAACAGAATAAGACACTGAGAGATTGAAAGAGATCTGGCCCCCTGAAAGCTGTCCCACCAGCTGGCTGGACACTAAGTCCAACTCACTATTATTGCTATAAAAATATTCCAAAGTGTCTTTGAGAGGTTAGGCACATTTTTAAAGACCACAGAATTAGATCTAGAAGGGGCTTTAGATAACATCTATAGAGGGGAAACCTGAATTCCAGGGAAAGGAAGTCATTCGACCAAAGTCACACAGTTGGCAAGGGACAGTGTAAGGACTTGAGCTGATATCCCCAGACATAAAATCCAGTGCCCTTCCCACTGCATTACACTGCTTGCTCCAGTATAACTTGTTAAGATACTCATAAGCTCTAAATCCATGATCACAAATCACAACTTTCCTGGGACTCAGTTTCCCCTATTATAAAATACAGAGGTTGGACCAGACAGATAATTTGGGTCATCTTGATATACTTCATGCTTTTCCCTTGCTCTGCTTCATCTTCATGAACTTAGACAAACCAGGGTGGATCTAGGAGTCCTTCCAGTGTTGTGGACCACAAAGCACCCATCCAAACCCACATCTGTTCTGTGTGACTCTTCTCTTAAACTTTCCAAGAGGTACAAACTACTCTTCTTCTAGACCTCTTAACTTTTCTTGGCTACCAGCAGAGCACATAGGATTTTCATCCCTTTTGTTTTTTTTCTCCAATTGTTCCTGAAATGATCTCATCCATCCCTCAGTGCCCTGTGGTCTGGACTCTCCCACTGCCTCATCATTCCTTTGGGAACTGGGAACATACTGGCTGGGTGCCCTTGCTTGATGCCAAGCTGAGATGCCATCCTTATTTGCTGTTTTCTCTGTGCTCTCTGAAATCAATGAATCACTGCATAGAGACAAGATAAATACTTCTTAGACATTTATGACAGCATTTTTAGAGCTATCTTCAGTTCCAGGCTGGTGGCTTCTCCCAGCTCTCCTTGATCTTAGCCCTTCCATTTGCCCCTTCTTAGCCCCAAATCTCCTGTGGTTGACTCTGAGAAGGGTGTGCTGGCCCTTCACAAGGCAATGACATCCCCTCAGGAATGATTTTATTGCTCAGTATTGTACCAGTGGTCTTTTTCCTGGACAGTTAACAGCTCCACAGGTATGACTGTGGAACCCAGCCAGGAATTATCCTCATTTTGGTTCAGAACAGATTCCAAATCGTGATAATTCAAAAAACTCACCTGGCAGCTGAATGGCAAACATTTTGTCAGTCTTCTCTTCTTTTTTGTTTTTAAATTTTAAATTAGACAGTTTGACAAATCTTTATGAACACCCACTCTCTCACTAGCCAGGAATAGCGGTAGGGACTGGAAATAAAAACATAGAAAGAAATCAGCCCCTGCCCTCCACTGGCTTTCATTCTACTAGATCTAATTGCTGTGGGTATCCCTCCCTCTCTCACACTGTTGTGACTTCCCCTCTCCATGAAGCAGACTTTCTTTTAACAATGAGCAAAACAGATCTGCATAACCATGCATCATTTTGTACCTTTTCACTACAGAGAGGAGCACATGTCATGTGGTTTCCACCTCCCAAAGGGTGCCCTGTTCTCATCCTTTCCATTTCTGCAGAACTTACAAGTTTGCAAAGGCTCTTATGTCATTAAGTCCATGGTGTCATTTGAGGTTCAGAGGAAGCCTGGAAGGAGACTATGATCAGTTTTCATATCGTGATATTGAAAGTTTGGAAACTGACTCAGAAAACCAAAGTGACTTATTCCAGATCATGCAGCTGTGTCTGAAGAAAAAAAACCTAGGCTTGCTGACTGAGTCTAGAACTCTAAACACAATCCCTAGCCCAAGGGAAAACAAAGCTGGAAGCTGGTGAATCTATTTTTGGGCATCATGATAACCTTCTTTCTCTACATGGGCTTCCCTTTGCCTCCAAAACCTCCCAAGATCCCTCTTTCTCCTCCTCTGGCTGTTCAACATAGTGAAGAGTGATGGATTGGGAGTGAGAAGCATCACCTTCAAATTCTGTCTCTGCCACTTACTACTATGCCTTCTTCACTAAAGTTCTTGGTGCTTCTGTTTGGGTTGACCTCAAAGAGAGGTGGACAAAGGGGTTGACCTCATAGACCAAGGTTCCTTCCATCTCTAACTGTGGGATCCCTGATCTCATGAGGCTGTTTTTGTAAGACTTGAATTAATTGAATTGGGTTGAAGAAATATCAGTCATTTAAACTTCAGAGAGTTTAAATTAGAGCTTTACCTCTCCAGGGATAGTTTCATGTTGAGGCTTCTTTTTAATGTTGACCTAAATATTGTTGCCCATTGTTTAAGGCATTTCTCATCTGAAATCATGCCTCAGAGGAAGCTGTTGATATCTTCTTTTCCTCTCATAAAGTTTCTTTTCTATTCCTGGAATTTTAGGATACATTAACTGGCACCATGTGTATGCACAAACATATTTCCCATAAGCCATACTTGTGGTTACATTTTTTTTCCTCTATTCTCTTCTTCAGGCACCATTATGACTCTACCCAGAACTTAGCATAGCCCAGGAGTTCCATAACTCAAAGTCTGGCTTTCATCTGCCAGGTCTTCAGATTTCTCTCTCATGTCTCCATTCTTGTCTTGCCTTGGGAATATGCATATTGAGTTCCCTATAGGAAATGATTGCGGGAATGCAAGGAAACAGCTTCCCACAACCTAAATCACCGATGCCTGAACACCCAGTATTAGAGATGAATTCCTTTGGTTTAAGGTTTTGTCTCCTGGAAAAGTGAAAGTAACCCTGAAAGAAATAAGCCATATAGATGTTAAGAGAGGAAGGCAGAGAAAGAGAAAGGAGGGGGATAGTTTGACTTAGGGTCTTTACTCCTAGCATGCAAGACCTTCTATATAGTTGGTGCTTAATAAATGCTCCGTAAATTTAATGCCAATCTAACATTCACCCTACTGCACTTGGGATTAATTTTGCTCATTCGATATGTATCATTTCATCATACCTCACATTTCTTAATATTGAAAGAATGATGAATAACAATGTTTCATTACATTGTCATTGAACTTGGGTACCAACAATACACCCAATAAATAAATTACTCATTGGTAATTTATTTGTTTGGAAGCAGGTGTTTGAGAACTGACTGCAAGCCTGATATTTGGAGCTCAGAGAAACACAGATTCCCCTCCGGCATAACAACATGAACTTGAGTCACCCTCAGGAGATTCTAAAGGAGAACACACTTCTTTTACCTAAATATTTCCTGTGTCTTGTTTTTGCCTCAAAAAAAAAAAAAAAGAGACCAAGGTTTTGCTAGAGAAATGCAAAACTTTGGTAGGACAAAAAAGTCTCACTTCTAGACATTAGTAATTTTCCTATCTAGGTGGCTATGAGATATTATGAATGTACTATTAATGATATTTAAATACTAGATATTATTATTTCTAATTAATTTTCTGGATGCTAGAAATGCCATAAAACAGTAGCAAAAGGAGTCATGTGGACCTGAGGGCCATTAGATTATAATATATTCTGCTCATTTATTTTACCCAAGTACGTCCTGCATGCTGATTTTGCCTCAAAAAGAAAGAGGCCAAGGATTAGTTAGAAACAGGCAAAACTTTAAGGCAGAACAAAGAGACCAACTTCTATCGAGATGTTAAGAATTTTTCCATCTGGGGGCTCTGAGTTACTGTGAATGTCACACTAAAAATACTAGCTATTATTACTTTTAAATTAATTTACTGAATATTATAAATGACATAAAACAGCAGCAAAAGACTCATATGGGCCTAAGGGCCATTTGATTTTCTACAGACTGAAAGTGTGTATGGTTTTAACAGGATGTGTGGCAAATTAAATCTCTAACTTCTGATATGAGAAAGGAAGACCCAGCAGAAATTGCCATCATGGAGGATAGACCTCAAGGGACTTGGGAGCAGAAGGGATGGGAACTGGATTCTTTCACAGTCACAGCATTACACAATAGGGTTTCATTCATATCAGAAGAACATAATTTAGAACCAAGCAGGACTTCAGAAATCATGCAATACAATTCATTCATTTCATAGGTGAAATTCTCAGAACATTATGTCCCTTTCCCTGCTGCTCTCTCACTGACCACACAGACCTAAGAGTCATTTAAGTTATTGAATACTGAAAATATTGAAAAGTCTGATTGTTATATATCCAGCCCACTGGTGGTGAGCCTCTCTTTGATTGACTGGGACAAGCCTCAGAGATTGGTTTGTTTCTAAGGCCTACTTGAAGTCTCTCCAACATGGTAGAACTGGTCAGAACTACTATTCACTGGCACAGCTTTTGAGAATCCAGCCTCACCTACAGGCCATGATCAGGCCGGCTAACACAAAGAGGCATTGAGGAACTCTGAAGAAAAACAGGGATAAAGGATGTCATCAAAGAATCTGATGAAAGCAAGGGAATACGGGCTGGTCATGTGGCAAGAACAAGGTATAGCAGATCAACAGTCAGAGTATTCTCTTGGTTCCCGCAAGATGTTGAGGAAAATTGAGGAAACACCTTGGGTGGGGTCTCTGGGGGGGGCATGTGTTGAAGGACATAGATACTGCTCATTGTGGAGGTAGGGAGAGATTTGTTGTGATCAGTCTTATGGGGAGAACTCTGGAATTGAGGAGAGCAAGTGCGGGTATTGAATTGAATAAGTGTGGGCATTTACATATCACTTGTTTTACAATTTTAAACTGCTCCTGTGACTTCATGTTTATAGGGGCTCTCAGACCTGAGGCACAGACAGGTTGAATCCATTTCCAAGGACATATAGCCAATATGAATAAGGAACTGGACTGGACTCTGAAGATTAGCCCTCTAACCACTGAACCACACTCCCTTTCCCTTTAGGGACTTCAGAGTTGATAATGAACTGTGCAAATGTCAGCTTTTTATTGATCCCCATGGGAATTACAAGGATTATTGGCCCCATTTCATAAGTTAAGTAACTGCTGTCCCAAGCCCTGAAATGACTGGCCCATGTAGTGGAGGCTGTATTTGAATCCACATATCCTGACTCCATGTCCAGAGCTTCTATCTGAATAAGTCATTATATAGGATCACAATCTAAAAGTTAATAGACGGAAGAGTAGGTAACATTTTGCCCAATATAAAATTAGTGAATAAAAAAGATTTTAATAATTTCTGCACAAATGTTTCAGTGACACATTCTGATATTATCCTAAGTCAGAACATCTCTGACATTGCCCTGGAGTTGTCCGTTGTAGGCATGGACAACATCAAGGACCTCCTCCCCGCCAACATTTAGAACCTGGAAGCTTGACGAGCACACCTTCAGTTAGAGTCTGGTAAAAGTGGATTCACATAGGGCAGATGAGCCCTTAAGATTTTGCATCACCTCAAACATCCAAGAATATTTGTATAATTAATCATAATTATTAATAAAAAGAGAAATGAGAGCTCCAAGCTTTAGTGTTATCTATTGCTTCTAGTACAGCCATTGTAACTCTGTCTACTCCCAGAGAGTCTATATTAACATTGCAATTGATGAACAGATTGAGTGTTCATAATAGTTTGGAAATCACCCATCTTACAGCATCATTATGTAAATATATTTTAATAGTCAATTTTAAAAAGGTGACTTAGAGATCATAGCATTAACCTGGAAGGGAATCAGAAATCAGTTAGGCCAATGTCCTCATTCTATGGATGAGAAAATGCCTACATGGCTTGGTCCAGTAAGGAGAAGAGATACTTCCAGCCCAGGGTATCATACTGCACGTGATCTACTGGATCACAGCAATGGCTACTTTGACACAGTCAGAGGATGGCATCGAAATATTTTCTCCTAAATTATGATGTTCTTCTCTATTAATTAAACAATGTAGAACAAATAAGCTCCCCCTGACTCACCAACAATCAGGACATGTTATTCCTAAGCAAACACAATCACATTGCTTCCCTCTTGTTTTCCTGACCTACATAAAGCTCCTCTCCACTTCTTTAAGGTCATCAGAGCATGAAAACATGATTTACTAACTACAAAGAGCTAGGAACTTCCTAACAAGATCTTAGAAAGAGAGCTTTGCTCCCAATGGTGACAATTAACTCACCACTATCTCATTATAGCCTCCCTCTGTCAATTAATTTGCCAAATTAATTTATTTTGTAAATCTCTTCCTATGTATATTTTATTGAATGCCATTATATCATATTTGGCATCATTATTATGGGATGAGAAAGCATGTGAAACTCAGGGGACAATTTCTCCCCCTGGCCTTTTTGACAGACGGGAATCTCATTGATGGGCTCTTCCCCATAACAAGAAATAAAAAGGGTGATAATTGAATGATTGCAATATTTGCTCATCGTTCTCCAAATCAGTTCTCTAATCCCCAAGTTAAGGGCATGGGCCAATGCAATGACCTCAGCCCATAAGATTTCACAAATGCAAAGTGGGCAAACTTTTAATAAGGGTGTTTAGATTTTGTCAGGTTGTCAAACACTATACTACACTAGACTACTCCAGATATTTGTATATATTTTAATTTTAGCCCTACTGTCTATTGGCCTTCTTTATCAAAGGCTTCCAGTTCCAGGAAGGAGTTATTACTGAAAAGAGCCTATGACTGGCATTCCATCTTTCTTAGTGGTCAGGGGCTATCTACCCATTTGAGTACCAGGGAGAGCAACCATGGGAGGGCTTTTCCGCATAAGCTTTCACACCGAGCTTTAGAATAGCAGTAATCTATTCATTCATTCATTTATTAGGTTTCAACATTTATTTACACAAGACTTTGAGTTGCAAATTTTCTCTCCATATTTCCCCTACCCACCACCCCAATATAGCTAGCCTAATGAATACCCCTTCCCCCAATCTGTTCTCTCTTATATCCTCCCCCACCTTTGGCTTTCTATCAGGGCAAGATGGATGTCTATACCCAAGTACCTGTGTATCTTATTCCCCAGTTGTATGTAAAAACAATTTTTTAACATTTATTTTTAAAATTTTGATTTCCAGATTCTTTCCCTTCTACCACCTCACCCACCCCCACTGGGATGACATGCAATTCAATATATGCTGTACATGTGGAGTTATGCAAAACATTTCCATAGTACTTATTTTGTGAAATACTAACTTTATTTCCCTCCATCCTATTCTGCCCCCCATTTATTCTATTTTCTACTTTGACCCTGTCCCTTTTCAAAAATTTTTGCTTCTAACTACCCTCTCCCCCAATTTGCCCTCCCTTCTAACATCCCACCTCTTCTCCCCCCCCCCCACTTTCCTGTAGGGTAAGATACCCAATTAAGTGTGTATGTTATCCCCTCCTTTAGCTAAATTCAATGAGAGTAAGGTTGTCCCATTCCCTTTCACATTCCTGCTCTTCCCCTCCATTGTAACAGTTTTCTCTCACTTCTTTTATATGAGATAATTTACCCTATTCTATCTCTCCCTTTCTCCTCCCAATATATTTCTCTCTCACCTCTTAATTTTATTTTTAGATATCATTCCTTCAAATTGAACTGATCCTGTGCCTTCTGTCTAAGTATACATGTACACACATTTATGCCCACATACACCCTCCTATACATACATATATGTATGTATACATACACACATATAAATATATTTTATATTATATATATGTATATATATATATATATATTCCTTTCAGCTATCCTCAGACTGAGAAAAGTCTCATAATTATAATTTTTCTTCATAGGAATTTAAATAGTTCAACTGTAATAAGTTCCTTATGATTTATTTTTTTTTCTGTTTACCTTCTCATGCTTCTCTTGCTTCTTGTACTTGAAAGTCAAATTTTCTGTTCAGTTCTGGTTTTTTCATCAAGAATGCTTGAAAGTCTTCTCTTTCACTGAATGACCATATTTTCCCCTGAAACATTATACTCAGTTTTTCTTGGTATGTGATTCTTGGTTTTAATCCTAGCTGCTTTGATCTCTGGAATCTCATATTCCAAGCCCTTTAATCCCTTAGCATAGAAGCTACTAGATCTTCAGTTATCCTGATTTTGGTTCCACAGTATTTAAATTGTTTCTTTCTAACTGTTTGTAATATTTCTCCTTGATCTGAGAACTCTTAAATTGGGCTACCATATTCCCAGAAATTTTCTTTAGGGGATCTTTTCCAAGAGGTGATGGGTGAATTCTTTCAATTTCTATTTTGCCCTCTAGTTCTAGAATATCAAGGCAATTTTCCTTGACAATTTCTTGAAAGAAGTTTTCTAGGCTCTTTTTTCTATCGTGGCTTTCAAGTAGTCCAATAATTTTTTAAATGATTTCTCCTGGATCTATTTTCCAGGTCAGTGGTTTTTTCATTGAGATATTTCACATTGCCTTCTATTTTTTCCATTTGTTTGGATCTGTTTTACAGCATCTTGATTTCTCATAAAATAATTAGCTTTCATTTGTTCCAATCTAATTTTGAAGAAATTATTCTCTTCAGTGAGTTTTTGAAATTTCTTTTCCATCTGGCCAATTTGGCTTTTTAAGGCATTCTCCTCCTTCCCCTTTTGGAGCCATTCAATTTAGTCTATTTTTAAGGTGTTATTTTCTTCAGTCAGGCTGTTGACTCACTTTTCATGATTTTCTTGCATCATTCTTATTTCTCTTCCCAATTTTTCCTCCACTTCTCTTACTTGATTTTCAAAATCCTTTTTGAGCTCCTTCATGGCATTCAGCCAGTTCATTTTTTTTTCTTGGAAGCTTTTATGCAGGAGTTTCGACTTTGTAATATTTTTGTGGTTCCATGTTTTGATCCTTTTTGTACCCCCAAAAGATTCTATAGTCTGATTTCACTTACTCTGTTAGCTCATCTTGCTAAGCAATTATTTGACTTTTGAACTCTTTGCCATGGTAGAACTCTGCTTGCAGAGTTGAGAGAGCTGCTGTGTCCCAGATCACTGGGGTTTTCACAGTTGTTGTCAGAGATGTTATCAAACCTATATGGAGGCTGTCCTCTCTACAGTCACTACCAGCTCTGGCACACTAGTGTTCCTTACCCCAGGATCACCACCTAAGAGTGGGACCCAGATCCAAGCAGGTCAAATCAAGAGCTATTAACCTCTGAATGGTCACTTGATTCCCCTATGATCTGCATGCCAGCAGCTCTGGAGACAGCCAGGTGGCAGCAGCTGCAGTTGCCATGCTACCACCACCTCTCACCCTGGAGGCAGGGGCCAGACTTTGCTCTTCTCTCACTCAGTTCCAACAGAGTTCCTTACTTACCTTTTATTTTCTCTTTGGTGTTTATGGTTTGAGAAGTCCGGAAACCACCACAGCTGCCAGTGATTCACTCTTCTGAAGTCTATCCTGGGCCATCTGGGCCACTAGTTAGGGCCAGTGTGGATCATGCAAGAGTGTACTTGGCTCCCAGCTCAATGTGATAGACCCCTTCTTTTGGCCTGCCAGGCTACCTTCAGTGGGATATTTGTTTCTCTCTGTCACTTTGTGGGTTCTATAGCTCTCATATTTATTTAGAGTCATTTTTACAGGTATTGAAGATGGCTGGAGAGTGAGCTCAAGTAAGTT
Organism: Gymnobelideus leadbeateri; assembly: GCA_011680675.1. Classification (NCBI taxonomy): domain Eukaryota; kingdom Metazoa; phylum Chordata; class Mammalia; order Diprotodontia; family Petauridae; genus Gymnobelideus; species Gymnobelideus leadbeateri. The sequence continues at coordinate 106,203 of WOXC01007324.1, read as the reverse complement.
ACTGTTTTTACTCCATCTCAGATCTGCCACAGAATAGCAGTGCCTTGACTGCTTTTTATCAAATATGACTATTTTAATTTTTTTAGATTTTAAAAATTTTAGACCACTTAAGATTTTTAAAGTCACTTTAATTAGATAAATGTAAATGGTTAATATGTCATTTAAATTCTCCCAAGCTAAAACTTAAAGATGTTAAAGAAAGATGTTACAATGTTTTATTGTTGCTTGTGTGTTTGTGTAGTCAGTCATAATTATTTCCCAATATTATTCCTGTAGAATCCTGACATAGAAATGAAAAATACTTTAGCAAAACAACCCAAAGAAGTGATCATTTCTGACAGTGTATGTAACATGCAGGACCCATAGTCCATCACTGTCATACTGAGAAGAAAGAGCTGTGTTTTTAGCATATTCCCATTAAAAACAAGTTTTGTCATCACATCCAATGTGAATTAAAAATCCAGGATGCCTTGATAAATGCATACCTGTAGATTTGGATGTTGTACATTTGGAAATTTTGAAAGTCTAGCTTTGGTTCAGCATTTCTTGAAATATGTATATAATTTTCCATTTAGAATAAAGTCTGAAATCTTCAATCTTCTGATTTATTATTTCTCTGATGTTTACATATCCTACAACATGCTGTAGTCCATGAGGGCCTTCTCTTGTTATTCCTTATGACTAAGTGGTAACCTCAGTACTCCCAGAAGAGGGAAAGGGCACTGAAAGCTCTGACAGAAGTAAAAAGTCATGAAACATATTTATTATTAGTGGTAGTATAAGAGTCTATAATCTGAGAACCAGGCCAGGTAAATTCAGAGCAGTTCCTCATCAGGCTGGGCACACAAGAATTGTTGATTGATCCCCTGCTACTCTCAAAGACCTTCTTCCAAATTGAGAAAGGGTCTGTGCTCTGCCTCAGTGGAAGGAGCACCCACAAAAGCCATAGAAACAATTTTTTTCTTTTTTTTCCAAATGCTTTATTAATTTCTAGTTTACATCCTTCATTTCTGTCAGATTCTGAGTTACATTTACCCCCATTTTCCCCTACCCACAACCCCAGAATAGCAGTCCCACAGGATATCCCCTCATCCAATATACTCTCTCCCATCTCTTCTCCCATACCCCCTTTAACTTTTCCAGTAGGGCAAGGTGAACCCTCCTGCCCCAATGCCTGCACATCTTATCTCCCAATTATATGTAAAATAGTATTAATAATAGTATTTATATATATTTAAAACATTTGAGTTTAAAACTTTGAATTCCAGATTCATTCCCTTCCTCCCTTGTACCCCACCCTTACTGGGAAGATAAGCAATTCATTATATGTTGTACATGTGTAGTTATGCAAGACATTACCATAGTAGATATATTGTAAAAGACTGACTATATTTCCCTCCCTCCTATCCCAACTCCCACCTGGTCCACTCCCACTTTGATGCTGCCCCTTTTCAAAAGTGGGTGCTTCCAACTTCCCTCCCACCCAGCCTACCCTCCCTTCCATCATCCCCCCCCATTCCTCTCCTCCCCCCACTATCCTGTAGGGTGAGATATCCATGGGAACAATTCTTGAAATGTTAAAGCTTTATATGTTATAGTTCAAGAAGCATTGTAGAATAGTGGGTAGAAAGATGGTCTTGTTTCAAGGTCTGCCTCTATCAAATGTTTTGTGATCCTTGGCAAATCATTCATATCATCAGCATTCTGAGGAGCCCTCTAAAACAAAGCCTTGTGGAGAAGGTACCCACCTGCATTGACAGAGGAAGATTTCTAGTACTGGAATTCTTTACACCAGTGGAACCATAAGTCAAAGTCAAATCAAGTCAACAAGCATTTGTTAAACATTGTCCATGTACCAGATACTGTGGTGAGCATCAAGAAAGCAAAATAAGTGGAGAGAAAATTAGCTGCTTTCCTCAGGAGTTTATATTCTGATGGAGGAAGACAGCACATAACAGGGAGCTGAAAGGTGTATAGCAATGCATATGAAGGCTCAGAGATTTTGTCAAGGAAGTACAGGAGAACCAAGGTAACCTGTGAACTCATGAGTCTATAACTGGCTATGTAAACATCTTTAAAATGGAAAGAACCAGACAATAAGAGAGAGGAATCACAGGAGCAGAAGTTTTGATTCCCCTTCCTACAGTAGGATATAGGACATAGGCCATTGATATATAGCACAGGCAATTCCCATTAGTGATCAGATCCAGAAGACATGAGCCCACTGACAACAATTATAATCTCAACTAAGACTTCTGTTTTTAATTCTAGCAGATAGTTTCACCGCCAGCTATTCAATCAACTAGGCAATAAACATTTTTTTGCATTAATTATTTATTTTATTTTTTTGGAGGGCAACGGGGGTTAAGTGACTTGCCCAAGGTCACACAGCTAGTATTTGTGTTGAGTATCTGAGGCCGGATGTGAACTCAAGTCCTCCTGACTCCAGGGCCAGGGCTCTATTCACTGCACCACCTAGCTGCACCAAATAAACACTTATTTAACACCTGCTGTGTTCTCAGTACTTGTGAGGTGCTGGAAAGGAAGAGATAATTAATTAAATAGTTCTAGTCCTCCATGAACTTACATTCTATCATGAAGAAAATGTGTACAAATAGAAGTATAAGTATAATGAATGCAAAAAAAAAAATGGTCCAAGGCACATTCTCTTCATCAGCCCTAAATCATCTATGTGGGCAAGAGGGAACAGAAAACTAATTATTATAAGCAAATAAATATTACCTTGCTAGGATAGGAGAACTTAAGGAAGGCAGAAACTATCAAGTCAATAGACCATTTGGTTGAGAAAAAATAATAAAAGGATGAGGCATCGATTTGTTAACCATTGTTGGACATTTTGAGTTATTGAACCATTTTGAACCTTAATTGTATCACATACACCATGTATTTATGTATATGCATGAAACGAAGATAGGTGAAAATGCATTTAAATATTTTAAATTCACCAACACAATTTTACTAAGCACCTACTATGTGGTAGGTATTGGGAAGACAAATAAAATGAATGAAACAATCACTAAACTCAAAGATCCTACATTCAAAGAAGGAGGAAATGAAAGGGAAAGAAATAATACCTCCTTCTATGACTTTGTTTTATTCATTTTACTTTTTATAGCATACTCATTTTATGATATACTTTCATCACAATGACTCCTGCCTTTTAATTAAAAAAAAATTCAGCAAAACCAACTGTCAAAAACACCATATGGGATAACATTAGTCAGTCAGATTACTAGCATTTATTAGGTATTTACAATGTGAGACGTGCTCAGGGCCAGAGATACAAAGAAAGACAAAACATATATGTATATGTTTTGTATATATGTATGTATGTACACACACACACACACACACACACACACACACACTCAGGATTGTGTACCTATAACCGCCACCCCTAATCCCAAGAGGAGGGAGGTATGTTGTATTATTTATTCTTTGAAACTGAGATTGAGTCCTGTAGTTAGTATCCCATTAGATGCTCTTTGGTATCATTTTATTTGTTTTACCAGCATTAACAAATATGCTGCTTCTACTCATTTCGCTCTGCATCAGTAGATACAAGTTTTCGAATGCTTCTTTACGTTCCTTAAATTCACATTTTCTTTCTTTCTTTTTTTAAGCAATTGGGGTTAAGTAACTTGCTCAAGGTTACACGGCTAGTCATTATTTATGTGTGGGTGCTCATTTTCTGAGGCCAGATTTGATCTCGGGTCATCCCAACTCTGAGGCCGGCACTCTTACTCACTGTGCCACCTAGCTGCCCCTTTTAGGGTAATTGGGGTTAAGTAACTTGCCCAAGGTCACACGGCTAGGTTTTTTTGTTTGTTTGTTTGTGTGGGTTAAGTGTCTGAGGCCGGATCCGAACTCAGGTCCTTCTGACTCCAGGGCCGGCGCTCTACTCACTGTGCCACATAGCCGCCCCAAATTCACATTTTCTAAGAAAATGACAACAATATTCCATTACATTCATTTATCATATTTTGCTCAACAATTCCAGAACCAAAGGGCACCAATATTGCTACCACAATATATCATGCTATGAATTCTTTAACATACATAGGACCTTCTTTTCTGTACTTAATCATATTGGGACATCACATGTACAATATCAAAATGATTCAGTGATATTTTAAAATAATTTCAAATTGTTTTCCAGGATGGCAGGATGAATTCTTAGCTCTAACAACAGTAAAATAGTTTGTAAATTTTTCACTTAAATGACAAATATTAGTGAATGTATGTGCATTTGGGTATATGTGTATTCAAAAATTCATACATGTATAATGTGTAGGTAAATGCATATGTGGATATACACATGTGTATATCTATGCATCTCTGTATCTATATCCCATGCTTCCACAGCTTGACTGAACTGCAGTATATTCAGGATGACAGCTGAAAATGAAAGCATATTTTCCAAATAAGAGATCCCTCTTAAGTAAGTCAAATCACGCCACCATTTATTAAATGTTTGGGAAGTCAAATTGTGTTCGACACATGTGTGCAAAGTATGGCTGGCCTGCAGTCTGGGAAAGGAACATTTCCTAATGACTGGTGATGGCGAGTCACCAGCATCTCCAGGGCATATTCTCATACAAGGACTGAGGCCCCAGTATGTGGACACAATGATTTCTTGCTGCAGAGAATTATGGCAGAGCTCTCTTCTTTATGCTTAGTTATCATTTCAACCTAATTACTTTTTTAGCAGAAGGGGATTTTAAGCATAAAGAAAAATTGCTTAGAAGAAACTGAAGTACCCATCTTTTCTTTTCAGGTAGACAGCACTTTATGACAGGAAACAAAGATAGGATATTGTAAACAACTTGTTTTGCCGACCTCTGAGTTTCAATAGTTCGATAAAACCACATTTCTCAAAAGACTCATATTCTGTTATTGAAAGGTAATGGTGGGAACCAGCTGAAGAACATGTAAAATGCAAGATTTTTTAATCAATGAGAAGCTATTAATTTAACCAACCCTTCCTGCAATAATATTGAGACAGACTGTCTGCCTGTTTCTACATTATAGCTAACTTTGCAATCCACATAGAACATAATGAGGTGTGTAATTTTGGTGAACTCAGTGAGAATTCAATACTATTCTACTTTAGCATTTTAAGATTATTTTTGTTAAATTTGTGTCATAGATACTTCCTACTTATAAGGAAAAGCATATTGTAGTGGGGAAAAGCATATTGTAGTGGAGAAAACCTTTCATGCAGGGTTCAAGAGCCTGGAGTTGACTCCAACCTTTGACATGTATGACTGTGTGACCCTGAGAAAGTAATTTCACTTTTGCAAGCCTTGGTTTCATTTCTAAAACACACGACCTCACAGGATTGGTAAGAGAAATGGGGCAACCTGGCATTAAACTTGATATTTCATGGGTGTAAGTTTGGAGGAAAAAAAGAAAGCTTAATGTAAGTTATGACTCATACATGATAACTTGAAGCTAGTTTTCATGTTCCTTGGTCATTTCCCCCCACACACCATAGTGATGAGCTCCCCTCTTCTGTATTGATAAAACATGGATTGGCAGTTTCCAAAGTTACTTTTCTGTCCAGTCAAGACCCCTTCCACATATCTTAGGTCAGTATCCATTATGTACCTAATGATGAACATGGATATATACAGACAATCCTAGAAGCAGTTTCTGAGGGTGGTTCCTTGGAAGGAATTGGATAATTAATTGCAAATCAAATATGATAAATATATATCTGTGTGTATACATATGTATACTATATGAATGTATAAATATTATTTAAAATATATTCCTTAAGTATATATATATGTATATCTCTATATAATGAAAGAATATTTATAATTTAAGAATATATAATGTTATATACACTTTTATATATGGTGTATAAACAAGAATTTCATATTTAGATCATACTTATATAAGAATACACATGCATATATATATGTATATATATATATATATATCTGAGGGAGAATGATGATAGTTAGCAGATTTTTGCCTGAAGGTCAACAGATCTGATCAAACAGGTTTTTAACTGAAAACTCCTAGGAACAGCCTAATCAAAATTCAAAGAAAAGAAATACAAGGAGTCAGAAAGAAAGAGTACTAGAACCAATAAGCCATACATGACCTGACAACTACCACTCTAAAGGAGAAGGGATCTTGGAATATATTATTCAAAAAAGCAGAAGAAAATGGTCAACGTCCAAGAATAACTTAAATGGCATAATTGAATATAATCTTCTAAGGGGAAGGAAGCCAAATTGACCATTAATGAAATAGCAGACTTTCAAGCAGTCCTGATAAAGACACAAGAACTGAATAGACACTTGGAAATACAAACCCAGTAGACAAAAGGACCATATAAAGGTAAATATATTTATGCAATTTGATGAAACTGTATATGTATGAAATATGCATTTTTAAGGAAAAAAGTGTCCCCTTAAACATTAATGTCTCTAAGCATCATCAAGGGAATAAATCAGAAAGCTTAGGAACAGTTTTTCTTATCTAGTATTTCACATAATCAGAGTGTGCAAGTAGACAATACAAAAATAAAGGGAAAGATAGAGAGATCAGTCTACAATATGAACATGAGGAAATAGGAGAGGAGGAGAAATAATGAAGCTTGTAGCCTCAGAAATGTATAGACTATGAATAGTAGAGAAGATAAATGAGAAATCTTAAAAAGGAGGTAAATTTAACTTCACATGGAACACTGAATGTTCCTTCTCAGTAGAATAAGAATATGAAATGATATACCCTATTCAAAAGTAAAAGATCCAGGGGTGAGGAAGCTGTGGCCTTGAGGCCACATGAGACCCTCTAGGTCCTCAAGTGCAGCCCTTTATCTGAATCTAAACTTCACAGAACAAATCCTTTTGGGATTAGACAAAAGGAATGGGGCGGGGGGAGCATAGTGATATGCCCACATGTGAAAACCGAACAATGGCATAGAGGAAATAAACCAGAAAATTTTTGGTTCAGGATCAAAGAAGGTAGAAACAGAAGTAACATTGTTTGCAGACTTTATTACATATACTCTGGATAGAAATGAGAAAAGGATGATGATTGCAAAAACAGGTGACAAGCCTGTCACAAATTCCTGAGATGGCTGGATGCCCCAATACCACCCCCTGATATCTGCCAGGCCTACAGCCCTGCTGAAATTAAAGAACTTGAAAAAGTCACTTTCTTATTCATTTCATTCTTCAAAAGGCAGAGAATACGCCAAAGGCAATGCGAGTGTGGGGCTGCTTCTGAACAAGAACAAATCAGTGGCCAAGGACTGAGGGGAAAAGGAAGTGCTCTCTCTTCATCATAGAAAAGTCTGACTTACATCTTGTCATTTTACATATGGCATCAAAATGAGGAAAGTGCTTTCGAGGTATTTGAAAAAAAAAATGGAAAATTTCACCTTAGACCTAAAATTCTCTAGGAGAAACTGGTTGAAGATCAATGGCAGATTCTCAAGAACAAAATTCTTATGGCACAAACCCAGTCATCCCAAAGAGGAGGAAAACTGATATTTGGCAAAAGAGACCGGGATGGCCGTAGAGAGGAAGGACACACAGAGGACTTAAACAGACTTACAAGTGACAGAGGGACAGAAACAAAGGGAGACAATTCTAGGTCTGTACAAAAGAAACGGCTCCATCCTTTGAGAAGCATCGGTTTCTGTAGAGAATTAAAAACCCACATTGCAATGGATCTATGTAGTGAACATCATGTGGATCTATGTAGATTATGTAGTGAATGAATGAATAGATGATTTATAGAGCCCTTACTAGGTACAAAACACTGCAAAGTATTGGGGATACAAATAGAAGTCAGCTCATATTCTAATTGGGGAGTTAATAACCTGGAAGCTTTCAGGTCCAAGTTAGATGGAAATGTTCTATGGTCCTTAGGCTGCAAAGACAAAGTAGGTGGTTGTTTGTTCTTCATTCAATCATATCCAACTCCTTGTGACTCTGTGGATTATACTGGTCATTGGGTTTTCTTGGCAAAGACATTAGAATGATTTGCCATTTCCTTCTCCATTGAATTAAGGCAAAGAGAGGCAAAGTGACTTTCCCAGGGTCACACCTGGTCAATGTCTGAAACAACATTTGAATTCAGGTCTTCCTGACTCCAGACCCAGTGCTTAATCCACTGAGCTATCTAGCTGCCTCCAAAGTAGATAGTAATTTCCATAGATGTAAAGCTATTAGTTTCTTATATAGAACCATTTACTAGATATTGAGGACAATATCTTTCTTTTCTAGGTCTTCAGTGACTGGCTGTGGCCCCTTCAGGAGCCATCAATAACCAGGCTGCATCTCCACAGGGACAGAATCCTGGGAAAAGATGATGGATGGGGCGGCTAGGTGGCGCAGTGAGTAGAGCGTCGGCCCTGGAGTCAGAAGGACCTGAGTTCAGTTCCGGCCTCAGACACTTAACGCACACACAAACAAAAACCTAGCTGTGTGACCTTGGGCAAGTTACTTAACCCCAATTGCCCTCCAAAAAAAAACACAAAAAAAAGATGATGGATAAGGGCATTAGACAGGAAGCATTGCTATTCCTGAGTCTTTGGGGTTCTAAGCCCCTCGTCTTAGAATGTCCTTATTGGGTTAAAGGTGAAATAGCAGTCAAGGTAGTAACAGTAGTTTGATGTGATTGGCTCCCTCATGGTGTCCTACTGCTTTGGACAGACTGCCTTGCTTAGTTGCCAGTTACTGGGGATAGCTGGCTCCTTCTCTACAGGAGTTGATTCCTTGTATGATGGCTGTGAGGGCTGGGCTACAATCAAGATCACTAGTTTGGGGGTGTTGCCACTCCAAGAACTCCTAGGCTTATCTGCCTATTGATAGCAGCTGATCAGCAGCTATAGCTGGGGTAAAGAGGAAGATTGACCCTTTCTGTGCATTGATTTTTCTCTCAATTATGGTTGTGGGGCCATTCTGGAAATCTACCTGGTGATTTGGAGGCCTTGGGTTTAGGGCACTGGAGTGTCTCCATCCAGGACTGAGGGGAGATGGTGATGATGGTTTGACTTGCCTGGCACATGTTTCTTCCTATTATTCCCCTCAGGACAATCATGAATGAGTCACTGGTATAAACCACATCCCAGACACAATGTCACCATAATTATTGGCCTATATTTCTTAGAGGTGAAGAGTGAAGTGACATTTAATGGCATCTGTTAGTTTGGGAAGATATTAAATGAGAGAAAGTAGATATAGTGATACTATTTTTTTTCATTTGCAAATGAAAATTTTGTTGTTCTCCCATGTACAGGACACTGTTAGATACCATGAGAAATAGAAGAATAAATGAGATAAATTTTCTTCTTCGATGAGATCACATTCTGCTTCCTGTCACAATACACTGAAAATATTCCCCAAATTGTGGATGAGAGAAAAGGTCTTTTACCTATTTTTCTTATCTTTATTAGGAAAGTTAGGGCTTCTGGTATCCAGAGTCATGGTGTGGTGGTGGGATACAAAGTGGGAATGAGGAAATCTATGACTCATTGCCAGAGGCACTGGCTCTGGGTCAAACAACTTGGGTTCACATCCTGCCTCAGACACCTAGTAGCAATATGACCTTGGGAAATTAATTTTGCTCTCTGTCCCACAGATTTTGACAGTCTGTAATTCAGTCAACAAATCATTATTGAGTGCTCCCTATGTGCCATGCAATGTGTTAAATGCAGAGGAGTCAAAGAAAGGGAGAAAAGCCTTTTGTGCTTAATGACCTCTAAGGTTCTTCCGGATCTAAATCTCTACTCCTCCAATATATGTCTCAGATCTTTGGCCTCTCCCAGCTCCACAAAGCAACCTTAATCTCAACACTCTTCCTTTGCATCTGCTCCACATTCCATCCTCCCAAATATTTCCCAGATGGGTCTTGATTCTCTACATATAAGGATGTAAGACATCTTGCCATGAGGCAGTGTGGGGGAGAGGGGATGGAGTATGATTCCCTACCATCCTGAAGTCAACATGTGACATTCTTTCCTCCCAAGCTCCTAGATACTGCCAAAGATGACTTGTGCATGTGGAATGCCACAGGACCATCTCAAAGACACATGGAACTGGGGAGGAGGGGAGAGGAAGCTGGCTGGTCATGGAGTGAGAGACAACAGATGGACTGCCTGAGGGCTATGTTGGCATCTTCAAGATGTTAAAAGAAGCAGAGGAAAGCCTCAGTGCGTTGTGGGAACCCCCCACTGAGGAATAATGGAAAATTAGAGGTGAGAAGGTAGCAAGGGCTGGAGATTTCTACCTACCTGGATGAGAACTCAGACACTTCAAAATGCTACCTTATTATTAAAAAAAAAAGATTTGGGATAACGTTTGAGTCCAATGGGAATAATCAATCAGAAAGGACATTCTGGGATTTCGGATGATTATAAATTATTTTCTCAGGGCTATGCAGTTTTTCTAGTAGTAATTTGGACTCAGGATCAGGAAGAATGCCTCATACTCCACTATATTTTAGAAGTTTTTACAAATAGTACTTCATTGGAATCTCATGACAGCCTTGTGAATGTGGTATTGTTTCCTATTTCGTAGATGAGGAAACTGAGGCTCAGAAAGTTTCAGTGGATTGTTTAGGGCACCCCCCAAAAAAAATCCATCTTTGTCTACATTTATGTTAAATGGATGTTCTTGTAATTTGGGAGCTGTCACCCTATTAATCTGTGAGATGGAATGAGAGATTTTACAATGGGAAGCACAATTATCTTAATATTCACAGAGAATTCAATGAGTTTTTTTTTTGTTTTGTTTTATTTTGGGACATGCTCAAAGCCTTTGAGGTCATGTCTTTTTATGACAGCCCTGGCACAGTAGATTTGGCATTTCTACCTCCTGGGACAGGTTTACTACTACCACTACCACAATCATTACTACTATAACTATAGCTAGCTAAAATATAGAGCACTTCCTATGTGCCAGATGCTAGGCTAAGTGCTTTACTACTATTGTTTCATTTGATCCTCACAACAACCCTGGGAGGTGGGTGTTATTATTATCTCCATTTTAGAAATATGAAAACTGAGGCAAACAGAGGTTAAGTGACTTGCCCAGGGTCGCACAATTAGTAAGCACCTGAAGTTGGATTTGAATTTAGATCTTCCTGATTCCAGATCCAATACTCTATCCACTAAGCCACCTAGCTGCCACATGGAACCACAGCTTGACTGGTTCCAAATCCATTGTCTTAGTCTCAAATTCACACAGTAGAAAATAATGGTTCTCACGAAGGAAAACACACACACAAACAGATGCAAACACTAATGCACACCTTTTCCCCTACAACATGTTAATAACTTCCATGAATATTCCAATTAAACTCATCTCTTTAATGGGTTCTTTCAGAGGTTTGCTAAGAAGTGATGACTAAAAAATCAATTTCTCTTTGGTTACTGTCTATTAGTTACAATTTTCCCAAAGTTAGATTTGGTTCCAAGCATTGGTTGTGTGTGAGAATTTGGACTTTGGAGCTGGAAGAATTCAGAATAAGGAAAGACTTGGGCTCTGCTTTCAAGAATAAGAGATGACAACTTTATGACACAATGTAAGGAAGAAAGGAAGGGAGGAAGGGAGGAAAGGATGAAGAAGGGAGAGAGGAAGAAAGGAATGAAGGAAAGGTAGAAAGAGAAAGGAAGGAAAGGTAAAAGGGAATAAGGAAGGAAAGGTAGGAGGGAGAAAGGAAGAAAAGGTAGGTGGGCAAAACGAAGGAGAGGTAAAAGGGAGTAAGGAAGGGAAGGTAAAAGTGAGAAAGGAAGAAAGGTGAGAAGGAAGGAACAGAAGAAACAAAAATGGATCATAGAATTAAAGCTGAAAAGAAACTTGGGGGACCATTGTTTGAGGGTTCAAGCTCCTTCTTTTACTGATAAAATTGAGATATCTGTGTATGTGGGAAGAGAAGTTATTAGCTTGATGTCAAACCAAAAGAAATGTCAGCGTCAGGATTAGAAGCCAGGTCTTCCTCTAGTTCTGAATCTCATCCTTTGTCCACTGTGCCATTAATTAATGGCAAATATCTTCTCCAATGGGCCTTCAGATTGGAATCCTCTCTATGCGAGGTACTTCCTACAACTTTCAAGGTCCATGGCACTCTGCAGAGATGTCCAAGCTCCCTCCAATCTTCCTGAGCGTGGTTAGACACCAGAATTGTGAGCCACAGCTGTTGGAGAGCACTTGGGGCTAAGTCCCACTGATGTTCCCAGTCACAAGAGCTCTTATTTTCTCTCTTTTTTTTTTCTGACAGAGCTTAGGAAGGCTTGAACTCACCCCCTTCACAACTTTCCCTAGCTACCTACAGATACATTTCTTTAAATAATTTTTCAGTAGGGAGTTTGATTTACTTTCAGCAAGGATTAGAAACTTATTCCTCCCAGTGTGCAGCAGCCCTTGGGCCAGATTTCTTGATACCTTAGCAGCCTGGATGATTCTCCCGAATATGGCATTTCTGCAATTGTCTTCCCCCCCGCCACCCCCTTTATATCTTTGCCTGTGAACATTAGAACTAAAGTCAGCCCAGGATTGCTATTTTACAGGTTGTTGTTTTATATGCCCTCTGTTTCGGGTGTAAGAGAGGAGGTTCAGGGTCAGATTTCTGCCTCTTAGGACTTTCAGTGTGAGTGTCCATAGGTGCGAAGATCGCTGCAGTTTCATTCACTTCTAGGATCTACTAGGGAGAGATTGTTGAACACAGAGAGAGCCCACCCAGGGGACCCTAAATGAATATGAATGAAATCTCAGTTGACTGCTAATTTTAGAAAATCCAAGTGCTCCATCTCCTCTCTCTCGGTCCTCTGAAGAGTCCATGGAAACAAGCCAGGCACAGGGTCAAAAGATCCTCTGATCAGGGGCGGCTAGGTGGCGCAGTGAATAGAGCGCCGGCCCTGGAGTCAGAAGGACCTGAGTTCGGATCCGGCCTCAGACACTTAATCCACACAAACAAAAACCTAGCCGTGTAACCTTGGGCAAGTTACTTAACCCCAATTGCCCTAAAGGGGCAGCTAGGTGGTGCAGTGAGTAAGAGCGCCGGCCTCGGAGTTGGGATGACTCGAGATCAAATCCGGCCTCAGAAAATGAGCACCCACACATAAATAATGACTAGCCGTGTAACCTTGAGCAAGTTACTTAACCCCAATTGCTTAAAAAAAAAAAAAAAAGATCCTCTGATCCAGGATCTTTCTAATTAGGGGTTTGTCATCCAAAGGGTTGTCACATTGTCATCCCATCGTCCATTCCAAGAAGCCCATGACCACTGTGCCGTGATGGCATGGCGCCAATCTGAGCCAGAGACAATCCGTGCTTTTCCAGCTGGGCCCAGCTGCTGGAAGCTGCTGCCTGACAACTCCAAAGAAGGAGAAAAGTGTGAGAGCCTTGGTGCTCTTCACATTCTGCACTTTTTCGACCTAAGAGAAACAGACCCAGCGAGCAACATGTGACAAATGAAACCTGTTTAATAAGCCTAACTTTCCTGCTGATTTAAGAGGGCCCAAGAAATGGGAACTGTGCAGTCACAATAATGAAAAGATCCCAAGATTTAGCTCATTTTGATACTGTCCTCTCTGTGTTCTTTTGTCCTTTGATTGCACTGGTGGCTAATGTTATTTTGTTCCCAAGGAAATATGTCCCTTTGATTAGGTTGCAGCTCCCTTCTCGTTTGTCACTGTCCTATCAAGCCCTGCCATGTAACAGCAGGGACCCTTGATTATTTAATTGCTTGTAAGAACTCATTAAATCTTACTATCAATCATAGGACATATGGTAAACATCAGCCAATGGAGAGAGGGACTGCAGCCAGGATCTGCCACTGGGGCAGGCTCTTTGTTTAGTGGTCTGATCACAATTATTTTTAATTAATATTGATTTCTAAGTGGGGGCTTGTCAAGTGGCCTTAATCCATACATATGAGGTAAAAATGGCAGTCTATATTATTTAAAAACACACCAGAGTAATTTGACCTGGCTTTGTAGCTGCCTTTCTTTTCTAATAACCCAATTTATTCCTTTAACAACAGTGCTGAACCAATTCAGAAAGCTCCATTCTATTCTTCATGGGATTTAGGGGGTGCTGCTTAATGAACAGGGACTCCAACATCACCATCAACACCTGCATTGAAATAGTGAAGAAATGGTCTCTATGGCTATCACTTGGGAAGAGAATTCACCCTAGATTGAGGAGTTCTAGGCCACTCTTATGAATCAGACTCTGACCTTCAGTTGCAGGTAGAGGCACTATTAAAAAATTGGGGGCGGGGAGCAGATGTATAGGATTGTAATTGAGTATTCCATAGCTTCATAAATATTAGAATGGAAAGGAACCTCAGAGATCATCTAGGTCTTTATTTTACAGATGACAAAAGTGAGACCCAGCACTGGGATCAGACAGACCCCAAGTGGCAGAAAGATTTCCATTCTTCAACCCTCATCATCATACCATTTTCTGTGTCTTCCCTAGTGTTCAGGATCTCAGCTGGATGATTGGGAGGGACTGCAAGGCTCATTTAGTTCTATAAATGTTTATGATTTTCAGAGATCCCATGAAAAGCTAGACCTGAATGGTGTTCACTATGTGTAAAATATTGGGGTTAGAGCATAGGAAGACCACCAAACTCCAAATAACCAAATCAGTGTGTATTTGTGGGAAAATGTGCCCCAGACTTTTGGAGGAGCATTCCTTGGGCTAACTGCTCTTACTATATACCATCTTAGTAAATACCTGTTTCTAAAAGCTAACTAACTCAGGATGTCTTCTTGACAATCAATGGAAAGCTCACCAGATGTCAGATTCATGGGAGACAGTATTAGGAAAATCCCAATGTATGATTGTTTCTCTTGGAACCCTAGAAGAAGGAATAAACAGTCACCTTCTGGGGATACAATCTGCCAGTGAGAGTGGATTTGGGGAAGTCAGTCCAGAGGGGCTGTTCCACTACAATGGAATGCTAAGAAAGGGAATTTGAGTCAGGCACATAATCAAGAATGTTAATGAATTATACCTCAAAGATCCAATAATCTTTTTGACAATGAATTCAAAGTTTCAAGTCTAACCATCTTCACTCTCTATGATCATGAGAAAATATCAATAGCTGACAGCTCTCAACAGTCACTGAAACTTCCACTTAATGAGCACAGTGTCAAGCACATAGTAGGCACTTAAATACTTACTGATTGATTGATGGGTAGATGGATGATGAAGTAAAGTCAGAGGAAGTAAAAGGTTGAAATGTTGGCACCAAAATATGGTCCTAAGGACATTATCTACTGTTAGACTCAGGACGTGAGTGATAGCATATGGAGCAGGTAGGATTCGTGGAAAGGGGGCAATGATGGCCTTGTCTCCATAATGCCTTCAGTCCCGGCTACACACGTCTTCTGGTGATTAATTTAGACGTTTTCATTAATAGATTCAAAGATAATTGCCAGATAAACATCTGTGCTGTCCCTAGAACAAGAGAGGAAATGAATAAGGGATATTAAATAAGGGAAGAATGTTACTCAGGTGCATTAATCTGGAAAATGGAGAAAATTGTTGGAGGCTCTGTCTCTCTTGGTATTTGCATTTTAAAATTAGATGAAGCATCAAAGCACACAGAGACACCAGGCTGCCCTGAGAGGAAATTGCTTCCCCCAGGACGAGTGACTGGGATCATTTGGCGAATGGTGGGCAGAGAAGCGCTCCCTGTGTTCTCATCAAGGCTTTACTTTTTTGTTAATGTGAGGAGAGGGTTACTAATAGGAGAACTGAAATTCAGGACTCCTATTCCATACATAGATACGGAGATACTCTTGGAGATATAGGGGTGTGTGTGTGTGTGTGTGTGTGTGTGTGTGTGTGTGTGTGTGTGTGTAGATCTATGTAGACATGTATATGTGGAGATAGCTAAGGTGCAGCAGGGACAGAACATCAGACCCAAAGTAAGGACGAGTTAACTCAAATCTGGCCCCCGACATTCGTTATCTGAGTAGTGCTGGGCAATTAAAGGCTAATAATAATGATTGCCTCCAAGGGGTTTTATGAGGGTAAAATCCAATAATATTTGTAAACACTTGGTTGGAAAACTGAAGGACTGTGCAGCTGGTTTGCAAAGTCTTAGTGAAGTCTTAAACTTTGGCTTAAAATTGCACAGAAGTTTTAGAACACTGTTGATTTTATTGCTGTTGCTATTGAGAGTATTTTCACCATCTTGCAGTTCTGGAAACGGAGCCTCCCAGAGATCAGATGACTTGCCCAATTGTTACCTAGACAGTAGGTATCAGAGACAGGATTTGAACTGAAGTCTATCTAACTCCCAAACTGATGGTACATCGGCTCCAGCACCTGGCCTCTCAGCTACACTGCTATCCTCACTTTACAGAAAGGGAATAGGTCCAGATGGTGAGGTGAGGTGGCCGAAGTCACGGAGCTAGGAAGTGACCATGACGATATGAAGAGTCTCTTGGAGCTGCTGGGGAAGAGTGTGAGTCTTAGGATCACAGGACCAAGCATCAAATTCACCCTTCGTGGCACTATCATAATAATAGACACATTGAACATTTCATATCACGTATAGTGTATCTCCATTACTTTTTAGCTGGAGCCCCATAACACCCTTGTGAGGGAGGTATCACAGGCGTTTTAGTTCCCATTTTTCAGATGAGGAAAATGAGGTTCAGGTGTCTGGTCCTGAAAGCACTCATCATCAGAAGCAGTAATTGAACTTGTCACACCACCTGTCAATAAAGCAACAGCCAACAATGAGAACTAAAACGTCCACAATTGCCTCTTACTTCCCTTTTCTTCTCTTTCAAAAGTAGGAGGATGAAGCCAAGGCCTTTTTACACAGCGTCTCCAGGGGCCCCTCAGTCTTGGTAAAAAGTCACCCCGAAGGCTGCAAGATTATGCCACAAAGTAAAGCATCTGTTCCCGGAAGCCTGAGCATCAAGGTGGCTATAGCAGATCACAGACAAGCCCATTACACCCCATTAAAGGAGCCCATGCTGTCGACGGAAGGCCAAAAAGGATTGATCAGCTCAAGCCATGCAGGCCCAAGATTGTCCATTTATTAATTAAAAGTGCATTTTATGTATTGGGACGTGATGAATAGTTTACCTATTTAGGTTAATTCCCTCCGACCTGCTCTGAGGGCTCTTAGCCCTGATAAATTATGTACTAGCTCACTCCTTTTAGAACTTCTGAGAGCTGGGTCTAAGTGGGCAGCCACCTGTGGGGGTTCAATGTTTACAGAGGAATGGAGGAAGTTTGCAGCTGACCCAAAGGCAAATCTGTCTCATATTTGACTGGACCTCATGGGAGGCTGGAAAGGACTTAGGAAGAACATGAAGGCAGGACTACACAGAGGAAAAGGATCCTCACTCTGGAATTGGAGGCCCTGGGTTCAAATCTTGTGGCTCATTTATTCCGTTAGCCCTTGGCTCATTTCTTTAACCCTATGGCTTTTCAATGACCTCAGAGAAGTCACTTCCCTGTTGTGGGCCCCCTTTTCTTCTGTCCATGCCCACACGTTCATGTCCATGTCCACATCCATGCTCATGTCCATGTCCAAGAGCACAAAGTTACCACCATCTCCCTGATCTCGTTACCCCATATGGAACTGCTTACTTTGCTAATCACTCTGGCTTCTCTCCCCAGCTTTGTTGAAAAAAGGTGGCTCGGGGCGCCTAGGTGGCACAGTGTGTAGAGCATCGGCCCTGGAGTCAGAAGGACCTGAGTATGGATCCAGCCTCAGACACTTAATGCACACACAAACAAAAACCTAGCTGTGTGACCTTGGGCAGGTTACTTTACCCCAATTGCCCTCCAAAAGGGAAAGAAAGAAAGAAAGAAAGAAAGAAAGAAAGAAAGAAAGAAAGAAAGAAAGAAAGAAAGAAAGAAAGAAAGAAAGAAAGAAAGAAAGAAAGAAAGAAAGAAAGAAAGAAAGAAAGAAAGAAGGAAAGAAAGAAAGAAAGAGAGAGAAAGAGAGAAAGAAAGAAAAGAAAAGAAAAAAGGAGGCTCACATTGGTTATCAAAGATAGACTTCTTTCCTAAAGAATGGGGCCCTTCTTGCTTTCCCTGTTATTGTCTAAGTTAGGAAGAGGGGTCCATAGCCAGGACGGACTGTTCCCTTTGAAAACCTTGATGGGCTTCATGTGGAGGAACATCTCTCTATGTGAGGAAGGGGGGAGAATACGAATGTCTGAAGAATGGAAAAATGAAAGACAAGACAAGTGACACAGAACAATGGATAGGACTGTGAACTAGGAGCCAGAAGGGCCTGGGTTCAGATCCTAACTTAACATTGTCATAAATGCTCTCGCTCTGGGCAAATCACCTCTTGATGCCTCAGCTTCTGATCTGCAAAAGGTGGATAGAGTCTGTGACCTCTAAAATGTCTTCCAACACTAAATTCACGGTCATAGGAAAGAAGAGGATTTATTCTGAGGAAAAGAGCTTTCATTCATCACACCTGATGTAGGCACCATATGCCTTATCAGCCAGAAATTGGTAGGTGCAAGAATGTAGTTTCTTTGTTTGCTTTTGGAGGGCAGAAGGCAGGGCAATTGGGGTTTAGTGACTTGCCCAAGGTCTAGTCAGTGCTAAGTGTCTGAGGCCGCATTTGAACTCAGGTCCTCCTGACTCCAGGGCTGCTGCTGTATTCACTGTGCTACCTAGCCTCCCCAAGAATGTAGTTTTAATGAACCTAAGGTAAGCACCATAAAACTACAACAGCAAGAACAACAACATCCCCCAAACCTCATGATATCTAAAAGTTGCAAATTCTGTCTTTTTTGCCCTTGGGATCAGCTTAATTCAATCATAGGCCAAATACTACAGAAAAATCAACATCCCTATGGGATCTGCATTGCCAGGTCAACCCACCCCTTGTATGGGCCAGCAAACACCACAGCAATGTAGGTGATGAGGGCCAGGCCAGACTTCATTGAACAAAACTTGACAGTATCCCAAAAAATACATCACAAAGTGATCTACATATCAGCAGCCAAATATCAGTCAGTGCTATTATTAACAAACAAGTCCTTGGGGCTCAATATTCAGGCTTTCAGAAAAGAGGGCTATAAAGTCTCACTTAAGAACAAAGAAAAACAAACACCTGCTCTTCTTTCCCTGTGTAAACCTGGGCATATCTCTTCATATGTTTGGGGCTCATTTGTAGAAGGAGAAAGGTGGATTGGATAATCTCTAAGGTTGCTTCCAAAACTCAATTTATGACCCTGTTCTTTCTAGAGATTTCTTGATGTCTTCCTCAAAAATAAGCCCCTAAGTTGGGTTGAATACAATTTGAAGTTGAAACATGCTCTCGGATATTTCTGTACTGATGCTACCTTGGGTAAGTCACCTAACTCCCCAAGCTTTCGTGTTTCTATCTATAAAATAAAGGGCAGGGATAGAAGGCCTGCAAATCTTACAGTTATATAATGATGCCTTATAGCACTGTGATTGTTTTTAAATTCTGTGGGTTAAACTCTTGATGAAGAGTTGGGTTTTTTGTTGTTTTTTGTTTTTTCTTTTTTTTTTAACAAATGCTTTATTAACCTCTGGTTTACATCATTCATTTCCACCAGATTTTGAGTTACAATTTTCCCCATTTTTCCCCTACTGTAGCAGCAAGCACCCCAAAATCCCCAGGGTAGCTGCCAACATAGGTTCTTAGATCTGCTTTTGTAAAGGAAAGCAACTCAAAATCAGTTAACAAGCTCACTTTAATCAAACAAACATATATTACTTAGTTCAGGGGGAAAAGTTCAAACACCCCAAACTTCAGAGTATACAGACAGATCAAACAGACAGGCTTCCAAACTGTCCAACAATTATCAATACCAAAATCACTGTTACAAGAGAGGGAAGCATCAACATCTGGGTTTTCAAAGCCGGGGGGCCCTCAACTGCTGCCCAGAGTCTCATCTGGTCAAAGCACACAACACTTCTCAAAGTGAGCCCCAAAGCAAAGCCTCCCATCAGGGTTTATATAGCCTTCTCCCGGCTCAGAGAATGTAACAGCCTTCTGGACCCACTGCCCAATCACAAAGTATCAAGGTGTGGGCTTTCCTGAAAAACAAGCCTCCCACCACAGGCTTCAGGGGCACTTAAGCTAGGGGCAGGGAAGATCTTTAAATTTGCATTTCCATTACACCTACCCACCACCCCAGAAGAGCAATCCCATAATATGTCCCCTCATCCAATCTGCTCTCTCCCATATGTTCTCCCATACCCCCTTCGATTTTACCTGTACGGCAAGGTAAATCTCTGTGCTCCAATGCCTGCACATCTTATCTCCCAATTATATATAAAATAGTATTAATAATAGTATTTATGTATATTTGAAACATTTAATTTTAAAACTTCGAATTCCAGATCTATTCCCTTCCTCCCTTGTCATCCACTCCCTCTTGGAGGATAAGCAATTCAGTATGTGTGGTATATGTATAGCTATGCAAAACATTACCATAGTAGATATGTTGTAAAAGACTGCTTATATTTCCCTCCCATCCATCTCACCTCCCACCTGGTCCATCCCCTACTTTGATCGTGTCCCTCTGCAAAAGAGGATATTTCCAACCTCCTCTCCCCCCAGAATGCCCTCCCCTCCATCATCCCCCCTCTCATCACCCTTCCCTCTACTCTCCTGCAGGGTAAGATATCTCATTTAGTATGTATGTCATTCTCTCCCTGAGTCAAATACATTGAGAATATGGTTTTGGCTTTTTGCTTTCCTGTTCTTCCCTCCACTGCAACTACTTCCCCTTGCCTCTTCTACATGAGATAGTTTACTGCCCCCCGTCTCTCCCCATCTCCTCTTGCCACATTCCTCTCTCACCTCTTAACTTCACCCCCTAAGTATCATCACTTCCCATCAAATTCGACCTGTGCCTTCTATCCATGTATACCTGTAAACATATATACACATATTCATATATGTATTCATATGCCCATATAAACTTCTTCAATTTTTTCATACTGAGAAAGGTTTCATCAGTCATAGTTATTGTTTTGCCATGTAGGAATGTAAATAGTTAAACTTTGATAAGTTCCTTTGATTTCTTTTCCCTGATTACCTTCTTGTGTCTGAATGTCAAATTTTCTATTCAACTCTGGTTTTTTCCTCAATAATGCTTGAAAGTCTTCTATTCCACTGAATGACCATATTTTCCCCTAAAACAAAATACTCAGTTTTGCTGGGTATGTGATTCTTGGTTTTAATGCCAGGTCCTTTGCCCTGTGGAATATCATATTCCATTCCCTTCTGTCCCTCAGTGTAGAAGCTGCCAGGTCCTGTGCTATTCTGATTGTGTTTCCACAATATTGAAATTCTTTCTTCCTGGCTTCTTGTAGTATTTTCTCCTTGATCTGGGAATTCTGGAACCTGGATATAATATCCCTAGGAGTTTTCTTTTTGGGATCTTTTTCAGGAGGTGATCTCTGGATTCTTTCAACCTCTATTTCCCTCTCTGGGTCTAAAACATCAGGGCAATTTTCCTTGAGAATTTCTTGAAGTATAATTTCTAGGTTCTTTCTTTGATCATGGCTTTCAGGTAGTCCAATAATTTTTAAATTATCTCTCTTGGATCTATTTTCCAGGTCAGTGGTTTTTCCCATGAGATATTTCACATTGCCTTCTTTTCTTTCATTTGTCTGGATCTGCTTAACAGCATCTTGATTTCTCATAGAGTCACTAGCTTCCATTTGCTCCAGTCTAACTCTGAGGGAATGAATCTCCTCAGTGAACTTTTGAGATTCTTTTTCCATCTGGCAAATTCAGTTTTTTAAGGCATTCTTCTCCTCATTGCCCTTTTGAGCCTCCTTTGCCATTTGAATTAGTCTATTTTTTAAGGTGTTGTTTTCCTCAGTCAGGCTGTTGACCCTCATTTCATACTTTTCCTGCATCCTTCTCATTTCTCTTCCCAATTTTTCCTCCACTTCTCTTATTTGTTTTTTCAAATCCTTCTTAAGGTCCTCTATGGCCTGTAACCCGCTCATATTTTCATTTGGGGCTTTTGGTGCAGGAGTTCTGACTTCACAAGCCTCCTCCTGTTCCATGCTTTGATCCTCTTTGCCCCCAAAATAGGAGTCTAATATTGAATTTTTCTGTTTATTTTGTTTCCTTTGCCTAAGCATGTTGCCACTTAATTACTTGACTTTTGGGCTTATTGCTACAGTAGGACTCTGCCACAAGACAGGGGAGCTTCCATCCCAAACATTGGGATCTTCTCAACTGCCAGAGGTATTAGTTGGGTGCCCTCTCTAAAGCCCCTACACGCTTTGGCAACCTGGTCACATACCCCAAGACCTCCACCCCAGACCATAATCCAGATGCAGGGAGGTTAAAGCAAGAGTGATTACCCCCCCCAAGACTGATTGCTAGATCCCCCTATATTTTGCAGACCAGGAGCTGAAGCTGCAAAATGGCAGCTGTGCCCCATCTTCTCAGCTGCTTCTCACCCCTAGGGGAAGAAGCCAATGCATTCCCAAATACTGGTCCCAAAGTCCATAGGGCACTAACCTCTCACTTTGTCCTAGGCATATCTGTGATGATAATTCTGGAATCAACACAGCTGCTGGTGTTCTGGGGTCTCTCCAGCAGGCTGCTGGCCCAGGTGCCTTGGGCTTAAAACTTCGACTCATGCAGGCCTGGGCTCAGCTCCCAGAGCACTGTGCTGTCGGTTCCCGGAGCGCTGCACTGGCAGCTCCCTACAGGGTTGCCAGGCTGTCCTCAGTGGGAGGTTAGCTTCTCTGTGTCACTCTGTGGGTGCTGGAGCTCCAGATGTTGTTCAGAGTCCTCTTTTACATGATTTTGAAGTGGTGTGGGCTGGAGCACTGTGGAAGAGCTATTTCTACTCCCTTGATAAATAGTTTTTATTATTTTTTATTTTTCCTATTATATCCTATTTATTTTATGAAACCAAAGTAGTGGTTAGATTACAGACTTCAGGACAGTTTTCTTTGACAATCTCTTGGAGGATGTTTTCCAGGCTGCTTTTTTTTTTTTGTCATGGTTTTCTGGTAGACCAATAATTCTTAAGTTATCTCTCCTGTATCTGTTCTCTAAGTCAGTTGTTTTTCCAGTGAGATATTTTACACTTTCTTCCAATTTTTCAATCATCATGTTTTGTTTGATTGACTCTTGGTGCACCATAGAGTTCTGAGTTTCAATTTGATTGATTCTAATTTTTAGCGAATTATAGTCTTTGGGTAATTTTTGAAGGTCTTTTTTAAGGTGGATATTTTCTCCAATTACTTCACTAATTTTACTTTTTAAGGATTTTTTTCTTCAGTGAAACTTTTTTTCCAGTTGGTCACTGCATCCCTGATTTGGTCTTTAACATCTTTCTTAAGCTCCTCCAAGAATGCTATTTGGGCTTGAGGCCAGTTCATAGTTCCTTCTGTGGTCTCAGGTGTGGGTAAAGAGTCCAAGTTTTCCTCTGTATTTGGTTGTTCTTGACCTACATAATAAGCTCAGACCAATTTTCTTGCCTTCCCCTTCTCCTTCTCAGCTTCCTTCCTTCCCATTGTGATTTCCTATTTCCTAATTTCTCAGGCTGTGAGCTAAAGGCCTGGTTATTGAATGCTGTAGCCTCTGGGTGTCTAATTTGAGGCTAAGGCAGGAGTCTCAGAGAGGTATGCTGATGTGCACAGAATAATCTGTGGAGGAGGGGTGGTCTGGTCACTTCAGATTTCTGCCTCTATACCCCTGAGCTATAGCTCAGGCAGGCTTTTGTTGGACAGGTGAGGTGGGGCTTGTTGGGACCCCTCCCCCTCTTCTCTTCAGACTCCTTGCTGCCTCAGTTGCACCCCTTCTCGATGACTCCCCAGCCTGAGGCTATTTCCACTATCTTAGGATTTCTCTCTGGGTGGGAGACTTATCTTTGGGTTTTCTACTTCATGAAGGAGGAATCAGAGCTGCCAGTTTACTTTTGCATTCTGTCTTCCACTAAAACAGGCAGGCAATTTCTAAACTTCCAGGCTGGGGGCTGATAGCCCCAGGAGAAGCTGCTGTCTCTGCTGGGGGCCCCAAGCCCTCTTTTACCTGGCTCCAATAATTCCTCCTGTCCCCTGGTGAGATGCAGGTGAGATGGCTGCGATTCATCTTTGGAATTGGTGTGTTGGCTAGCTGTGGCTTCTTCTCTCTTTGCTGTAGTCTGCTTGTCTGCTCTCAAGTCTGAGCTGTACAGACCCCACATGCTCTGTGCTCACCCTGTCTGCGC
Source organism: Gymnobelideus leadbeateri (assembly GCA_011680675.1). Classification (NCBI taxonomy): domain Eukaryota; kingdom Metazoa; phylum Chordata; class Mammalia; order Diprotodontia; family Petauridae; genus Gymnobelideus; species Gymnobelideus leadbeateri. The sequence continues at coordinate 81,986 of WOXC01007324.1, read as the reverse complement.
CCACTGGGCACTTTCCTGGGATGTATTCTGCCACACTCCATCTCCAAGTGGATTCTGTCACTCCGGAATCTGTTCAGATTCACTTTTTAAGGTTTAGTGACAGGATTCACAGAGGAGCTTAGAGAAGTTACTCCTTCCTTTCCACCATCTTGGCTCCACCCCAATTTGTTTACTTTTTTACTCATTTTGCATATTGTGTGTATTTATGTGTATAGCACTGACATGATGAAGACCCACACATACTAGCAGCATAGCACAATAGAATTCTCATGATCCCAACTCTAATTGTAATTCCATTCCCTATCACCCTTCTCTGTGCTCTCAGCTGTTCATTACAAACCACACTGACATTGGCAGATTTGGAGGATGGGTATTCTGAGAGGTGAGACTAACAACCATATACAGATGACTCTGTTGACTCCATCTTAATGTCCTTGGCCTAAGCTACAAATTGGCAGGGGCATAAGGTCTCCTATTTACAGTTGTGACTACTGACCTAACACCAACATGCTTCAAACTTAAATCAATCAATATCAAACCATTAACACATCCTGAAATAATATCTAACAAAAAGCAAAGAAATGAGAATTATAACATAACACTTCACCATAGTTCATTCAGAAAGCTAGTTCACATTGTCCCACAAAAACACACCATATCCATGGGGGAGAGTGGACATAAACATATAGAAGACAAGCAATGAGACCCATAAGTAGAGAAATCCACATTCCTGGGGAAAGTCACAACTCTGAAGGTGTTGATGTCTTTGGAATCCATAGGGAAGAAGAAGAAGTGCACCTTGTGTTACATTTTGGGTGGAATGTCATTATCTTGGACTTTCTACTTTCCCCTTGGATGAATCACTTTCGTTGCTGCTTTTGCTCTGGACAAACAGTGCCCAGTTATTTTGGGAAATGCGAGCATTACAATATTTTGTTGAAATGTGACTACTGAAAACATTTATTAATTTCAATGAAAAGCAGTTCTCTTAATCGTTCTTTTGAATGTTATAATTGACACATAAGAATTTTCTAAATGGATTTTACAAAATACTACTTATTCTTTTTGCTTTCTATACCAGGCATTTTTTTCCCTTGGGCATTTCTTAATAGAGATTCCAGGCTTTTGTCATTAAATCTTCCCTTTTAGTAAAGAGGAAAAGGCAAACAAATATAAGACCTAACATCTCACAGATCATATAGTTCTCTATGTCCATTGACCCCTTTCCCTGAGTCCCAATCTCTCTACCCAAAAGGTGACCACAGTTCTGAAGACTAGACTTGCAATTCTTATTTGAACATTGTCATGTGCTTGATTAAATGTCCTTAGAAGCAGCCACTCTCACTGCTCCCACCTGAACTCACTCCCCAAATCCTCCCCACGTGTAGCCACTGAAGAAAACTATCAGGCACCTGCAGCCTGAATCACAGCCATATTGGTTTGATTTGGTTTTTAAAAGTTTGTTTGGGGGCAAGACTTAGGTAGTTTTCACTGTAGTTTGAATCAACTCTTTGAAAACAAGAAAGCCTTCTGGGTAGCTGCTGTTTTGGTCCATCCCTTGTCCTACTCGGAGGTCCCTCAGGTGTATGGACCACACTGTAAATAACACTTTCACAACAGCAAACCCCTTCCTTCAACTTTCAATTAATTTCCTTGGAAACATTTGTAATATGATCTTAGTTTTTGATATAAAGAAGAGGCAAAATGTAAGTGTATAACTGAGCCAGGAATTGTTAGAATGTGTTTCAGAATTCCATGCACATTGTGTATCTGATTGACTATCCTCATCAAGTTTCAATTAGATTAAAACTCAGATTAGGATATTCAATTTAGAGTGGGAAGGGACATGATTCATACCCATTCCAGACCTCTTATTTAGAGAGGAGGAAGCTCAGACCCTGGGGCTTGCCCAAAGCTACCTGAGAAATGAGAAGCAGTGGCAGAATCCAAACCCATAGTCCTGAACTTTGAATGCATCCCCCTTGACATCTCTTTGTCTTCTCAACATGGTATGTTGACGTGAGTAGGAGTGGCCTTCTGGGGGTACTGGGAGATGCCTGTCTATGCTGGCAAGCCTACCTGGTTTGAATATTTCAGGAAAATAAGATGCCTCATACATGCCATTAATTGTTCTTTGGGTTTGAAGGGGATCAAAATGGCATCACTATGTTGGGGTCATTGTACAATGTGTCTGTAACTGATCAGACCAATGTGAGCTGGGAAAGCTCTACTGCAGGTGGGCACAAAGAATCTGTACAAACACTGGGAGTGGAAATGACTCTAAATCTGCACACCTCACTTCTCTTTGGATATGCCACGATTCTGCTTTGCTCAGAGAGCACAATGCCTTCTTTGATGCAGGTGCACCATGCTGGGCAGTCCTGTGCCAGTGTCTCCCATGTCTCACAACTGATTCCTTAGGTCTTCTTTTTTTTTTTTTTTTGCTTTTTGGAGGGCAGTTGGGGTTAAATAACTTGCCCAAGGTCACACGGCTAGGTTTTTTTGTTTGTGTGTGCGTTAAGTGTCTGAGGCCGGATCCGAACTCAGGTCCTTCTGACTCCAGGGCCGACGCTCTAATCACTGCGCCACCTAGCCGCCCCTCCTTAGGTCTTCTGAGGGACCTTCAGAGTGTTCTTGTATCACTTCTTCTGACCTCTGTGCCTTGTGTGAGTTCTATGTAAAATAGTCTTTTATACAAATGTACCTTAACAGAACTGTTATAGGAGCCCCATCCCAGACTCCTGGACCTGAGATTAAAAGCTTCTGATAAGTCTTGATCTTTCCATATATTACTAGGAACTTTGTAGTTTAAATTCCTCAGTATCACTGTGTGAGGAGGAGATGGGGGGTATCCAATTTGTCCAGTTGTAGAAAAGGGGAAAATAGAAACTGGAAATGTTGCTTTTAGTGTAAAGAGAAATTCAAAAGTGCTGGGTTCCTTCTCCTGTGTCTAATCCCCCTTCATCTCTCCTCCCTCAAGCTCAAAAGGTAACTCAGAAACAGCATTTAAATTTGAATAGAGGGTTGGAGCTTTCTCCATGCTTCTCCTAACCAAACATCATGACATTTGATCCATCATTTCCCTTATCTCTACCATGATCTCAGCCATTTTTATGTCGTCAGACATAAGGATGGAAGAGATTTCTGCTTGGAAGTCAGTCTTCCTTTTGTGATGAAAAGAGATTTGAAGAATTATTTTCAGATCCCTATCTGCCATCAGGAGCCTTTGCAATTTAATCCAGCAGAGATTTTCTTTATCTTTGAGATATATTGATCCCCAGAGAGGGAATTTATGTCCATGGCATACCTTTGTGTGCTGGGACAAATCAGATCCTTATAGGAAAGTCAATTAAGACTAGAGTTTCTGGAAAAAGATGAGAAGGCAAATGCAGGCCATCAGTTCAGATTTGGGGCAGCAGAACTGCAAATCATGTTTCCAGGGCAGAAGTCCCTGGAAGACTTTTACAGCACAGTAGACACTTGATAACAGCTTGAGGATTGATCTGTAGGCAGAATCAAGGAACCAGGATTAAAAACACAAAACCAGAAAGCTGCTTGGGTTTCTATGGATTTGGATTTCACATAAAAATTATTATTTGTTTGAAGCTTTCTCTGCCCACTAAGAACTTGTCATGGAACACTCTCTGAAAAACTGAAATTGTGGAAGAGCCAAAGGCTACAGAGAATCATGGGGAGGTGCCCAATTCAATCTCTGCAAAGGGGCTGTAGTGTGTGCCTGGCCACTTCTTGGATCTGGTGGAGCAGGGACTCTTTATTCAGGTGTGGCATGGAATAGGGTTCCTCTGATGTTTCTCCCATTATCGACATTCTATGATTCTGTGTCTTGCATGTAAGCAATCATATTGGGAATCATCCCGAACATTAGGTTTTCTTGCTTGTTTTGGAAAGGGAGGGAAATAATCTACATTGTGAGATGAGGGAGGCAAAGACTGAGAATATTTATGATGCCCACATGTTTAAAGTAGCCAGAAGAGACTTCTAGTGTGTTGGGTCCAATCCTCTGCAGGATTTTAGGGAGAATATGGCAAAGAAGAAATATATATGGATAGGAGGGGGTCTATACCACTAGAAAAAGCACTCACATTGATGGAATCCTGATACGTGTAAAATATCCATGGAAAATTCCACAGGTCCTGGAGATGCTCACAGAACCTCTGATCACAGTCCTGTCACCGGGATACATGAGCCTGGTTGTATCCTTATAAAATTCTGTCTGTCATCCACATGTGTTTTGAAAAATGCAAGTTTCCAGGCCCAAAATACCAACCCCCTCCTCTGACCTTCCATCATTTCAATTCCATCCATTGGTTTTGGAAAAACCTTTCTGTCGGCCCTTTTTCAATTCATATTTTCTCTAGGAATTTGAGTCATATTCTAGTTACCTGGTCACCCCTTAAACCAGAATACCTGCCATTCAGAAAAGTGGAGGAAGCAATGAACCAGAGTTGGGTCGGGAGGAAATGAGAGGCTGGCTGCCTGCTGCTAAGAGAGGCAAAATAACTTCTCAGAGAAAAGGTATAAGAGCTTACCTGCTGGAAAATGGTGGACTCCCCAATCTTTAGTACAGTACCTGGCATGGTATAAATGTTTTTTTTTAATTTAATAATTTTCTATGTGCAGGGTATGTGATGGTACAGATCTCTTTTTTTCAGTGGGTCAGTAAAGGCCCCTAAGGTGTATTTTTCCTTTATAATTCAGTGGTGTTGCTTTTCTGACTAAGTCTAGAGATCAGTCATTTGACAGAAAAAAAGAGCCCGATTGTTTGCCCCTTCCCAAGGTCTTCTCAGCAAAGAAGAGGGGAGCAGGATGGACATCTCTAGACTAAGAATACAAATCCCTTTTCTTGATTCAGGGGCCCCACACTATAGCTGTGTGACTATAGATAAGTCACTTGAAAACTCTGAATTTCTTCATCTGCTCAATGGGAAGAATCATGTCTTCCCTCCAGGGTGGATATGAGGAGAGAATGTTCTCTGGGAAAAAAAAAAGGTGTGTGTTATGTATTTTGTTTGGCATTTGACAATGTGAGCCAAGGAGGTCCTTAAGAGTTTGGCCCAGACAGGTTCAAAAGGCATCAAATATTGACCACTTAGGTCCAGGAATATGAAGATAGAGAAAGAAAAAAAAAAAAGAAATGACATTAAAATAATCTTCTTGAACTGTATTTTAAATGCTTTCTGAGCTCTCTCAGGATAAAGTCCAGGTGAATGGTATGCCTTGGAGATATGTAAGCCCTGGCTCCTGCAATTACGCAACAGGGATTCAAACTGAGCAGGGCAAAAGAAATGGATGGGGAGGGAGGAGGAGGACAGAGCCCTGAGGAAGAGGACAGAGGGCAAGCTGCTTTTTTATATGCATTACAAGCAGCTGAAATAAATATTGGAATTATATCTGGCACATTTTTGGCATCATTTTTCAATAGACTCTCTCTAATGGGTAGAGGGCATGAACCTATTAGAATACCACAAGATGTGTTCATAGCCCCAGGATAGAACGTAAGCAGGTTCTGAGAGGGGGTGAGAAAGGCATAGGGAGCCAAGAAACCAACCCAAGGTTGTATTTTCTGTTAATTCTCCAAAGGGTTATAAATGGATTGGTATCTCTCTTTTATTAAAGTATTTATTAATTTATATTTTTGTCCAGTGCATTCCCCCAGTTATTATCATTCTCTTCTTTGGAAATGGCTTGCTATTTTTGTATATATTTTATATTTTCTTTTGTATTACTTTCCAAATTCATGATAAGCAGTACCTAGGATAGTCAACAAGTATGGATGGGTCACTATGCCACTGGAAGGGTCTGGGTAAATCCCTTGTATTTCATACGTACATACTCATATGTGTGTATGTATATATATATATATATATATATATATATATATATGTATATATGGGTGTGTATGTATACACATATGCATATACACGTGTCATACATAACATGTATGTGTATAAATATATACCCATGTGAGTATGTATGTGTATTTCCTACAGCCCACCCACCAGTAGAACATAAATTCCTTAAGTAAGAAGATAGTTTTGTTTCTGTCTTTGTACATTTATATATCACTTTAAAATTTGCAAGTTGCAGCCATTATCTCTTTTTATCATCATAGTTCTATGAGGTAGGTTATCATTAATTTTACACATGAGGAAACTAAGGGAGGCAGAAGTTAAATGACTTCCCCACCAAGGTTACTTAGCTAATAAGTGTCTGAGAATGGATTTGAACTCAGATCTTCTTGACCCAAGATAGAGTGTTCCACTCACTATATCACCTAGCTGTCTTCAGAATTAGTTGAATTGACTTGATTTTATGTTTTTTTAAATATCATATTAATCAGGACTAAGAAGCTTATCTACAACAGAAACAAGGTGGAGAAGAGCCTAGATTTGCCAAAAGAAAGATCTGAGTTCAAGTCCTGTCTCTGACAATCCCCAGTTGCATAGCTGGGGATAACTGTCTCCCTTCTCTCAGGATCAGGCTTACAAGATTTGAAGACTCTCAACCATTCCTGTGTTGCTACCAGAGTTATGCACACCAAAGAAATTACAGATCCTTTACCTGCAAAAAAGAACTCACTTTGCTAATGAATACAGAAAACATTAAACACACTGGAATGGTTGATAACTGCATCTGATGTATTTTGAATAATAAGTTATTATTTTTTAAATGTTAAAGAGCTCTTTTTAGTTCTGTTGAGACACATTCTCATTGGGTCTTTCTATCAAGTCTTAATTGATACAATAAGCTCTATAGCATTGAAGGTCTGGGACCCCACTGGATTCTCTAATCTCTATTGCATCTCCCTCCTCTGAGGACATGGGCCACTCGCTACCTCTCAGGAGTTCATGCTCTCTGATGAGATAATACATAAAAAGTTGTGCCACATGGAACCATGGTTATTCTTCCTCCTAGGTTATAACTCAGCCAAAGTCAGTTGTTGTGCTTCACTAAACATTGTATTTATAGACAAATAATTGAATTAAAGTTTACTAACTTTTAATGACCCTTGGGATATATTTAATCAATTCTTTAAAAGGCGGCATGATGTAATAGAATAATCGCTGGTTTAGGAGTCAAGAAAACCTGAGATCAAATCCTGCCTTCCTCACTAACAATATAGTACAAGGCAATTCAGATATCCTTAATTTTCTCACCTGCAAAATGGGCATAAAATGCATATTTGTACCCCCTTCCTAAAGTTTCTGAGGCTCTAATGCTATTAAAAATGTAAAGCACTTAGCAAAGTGTGAAGGGCCATGGGAGTGTTTAGCTGGTAGCAGAATAACTTTGATGGTGAATCAGAAAGGAAAGAACACTGAATTTAGATTCAGAGAACTGAAGTGAGAATCTTGCCTCATCTACTTAAGGGCTATGAGTCCCCGTGCAAGTCACACACTCTCTGGGTCTCAATTTCTCACCTGTAAAATGGCAGAGGTAGACAGATGACTCTTCAGCTCTCAGTATATGATTCTCTGCTCTCCTTGGTCTAGACTCTTCTGGGGCCAGCATGGCTCATAGCCCATCCAGCTTTTCCCAATCTCTGGGAACCTTGTTACTGTGGTGCCATAAAACTGTTGCCAAAGTGTTGGTGCTGTAGATCTCTTAATATCCCTTCGGTCCTGGTCACCCTCAGAGCTGGTATGTGTACACTGGGCCTTGGAAGTGTTGGGCTGCTGGATATTTAAGAAAAGAAAAACTTCTCAAAATGAGCAGGGTTTTGTCTCTCAGTAGGCTTTAGGTGGAATCAAAGGAACTGGAATGGTGACCTTGTTACTGGCCCTAGCTCTATCTGGACATTAAGAAGTCAAGTCCTAACTGAACTAGACTTTAGTTTATTCAGAATTATACAACATTTAGTCATAGGCAAATTGAGGCTGAAGAAGACACTCAGGGGGTAAAACCTCCATGCCAGACTCCTCTCCAGAGGGAAATGGAGTATCATGGGAAATTCTTTCCTTAGATGTTGAGAGTGGTATTTGCAAAGACCATTATAAGATCACAAATGTTTAATCTTAGAAGGGACTAGTGTACACAGTATGTCCAACACTTAGCTATGACAACGTGTCTGACCAGTGGTCAACCCACTTTTCCCTAAGCACCTTCCAGTAGAGGGAGTGCAGCTCTTCCTGGGGAGTCTACATTTTGGAAGGACTCAAGTTCTCAGGAAGGTGTTTTGTTTTGTTTTTCCTGACCTCAAGCTTAAATTGGGCTCTGTTCCTTGCCCTGTTCTCCAGACAGAATAAACTAATCCCTCCTCCCTGTGACAGTCTTTCAAGCACTCCAAGTCTCAAGTCTGATGGAGATCTCTCTTACCTAGGACTATATCTCCCTAGCTCAAGCAATCAACAATAGACTTAATTTTTGGAAGCCAATTGTAAGCTCAAAATCACAAGAACTGATTCAACCTTTTCTGTTGTCCTTAAGTTTCTTTAACTAAACTATTTTAAAAATAACAACCCAATAGTCCTGGTATTCGGGGCTCTTCAATATCTAGGTTTACCCCACTTTGGGACCCAATCTCACATTGCTAACTTACTGCACTCCAAGTTGCAGCTAAACTGTCATACTCTGTGCTCAGCCGTGTTCAGCCCCATTCTTGTCCTGCTCTCAAATACTGGAATTGTATTCCACCCTGTCCTCCTTGTCCTCACTATTGCTTAGTACCTATGTAGTTTTGATCATTTAACCTCTTTTAGCTTCACTCCCCATCTGTCACGTGCAAGGCTCAAACTATATTACCTCTGAGGGACTTACTAGCCATCTGGTGCCCTTATGTCTTCCAGTTACATTCCCTTCCTTCCTAAATGCCCAGATCAGGGACTGGTTTCTTCTGTCATGAAGTCTTCCCTAAGTCCCTGAGCTGAAGGAGAGGGACTTCCCTGAGTTCCTTGCAGCACCCAGCTTACCTCTCTCCTTCCCCCTCTTTCCTTTAGACTGTGAGCTCCTTGAGGTGCCCCATGTTCATGTATTCCTCCAGAGATGAGTACAGTGCCTAGAATAGTGGAGATGTAGCAACTATTTGTTGAGTTCATTTGATGGTCTTTTTCACCTCTGTTACTTAACAAGATTTATGATGTTGAACCTCTATGAGACTGAGGTAAAGGAACCACATATGATGAGTTATGAATCAGTGGTCATCTCTTCAGCCAGAAGGCCTTTTCACATTGATGGGCTGATGTATTAAAACATAAGCTGTAATCTGGGAAGCAGGATTTCTTCACCTATCAATTATTAAAAAAATGTGACATTGAAAAAAGTTTTTAAAAGTCCTATGAGAGGCTGAGTGCGCTTTAACCTCCTCAGAGGCTCAGTGATAGTACTGACCCTGCGGTGAGACCTCCCCCTAGGCAGCCGCCAGCCCGCCGGATGCCGGACTCTGCCGCAGGCCTCATGCCCCCGCCGCCTCCTCGTGTTTTCCTCTATGGTCCCGGGCACATAGTATGATCATTAGGTGTTCAGTTTCCCCACAACTTTCTATGGAAAATCAAGGGAAGTGGGCCATGGTTGCTGTGAGCAACTTTGAAGAGCGGGACACCTTTAGAGAAGCTTGATCAAGGTGCCATCATCATGAGACCCTCCAGATCAGGACTCCGGCAGAGTTCCTCTATCTCGTCTTGCTCAATCAGTGGAGGCTATCTTTCCATTTTTCCTCTGCCTCCTGGGAAGTAGCAGAAGGCCTGCATCAATCATGGTTGGATTTAAGCCTACAGATGTGCCCCCAACAGCCACCGTCAAGTTCCTTGGGGCTGGCACTGCTGCCTGCATCGCTGACCTCATCACCTTCCCCCTGGATACAGCCAAAGTCCGACTGCAGATTCAAGGAGAGAGCCAGGGGGCTGTCCGAGCTTCTTCTACCACTGCCCAGTATCGGGGTGTCATGGGCACCATTCTGACCATGGTCAAGACTGAGGGCCCTGGCAGCCTGTAAAATGGGCTGGTGGCTGGGTTGCAACGCCAGATGAGTTTTGCCTCTGTTCGAATTGGCCTTCATGACTCTGTCAAGCAGCTCTACACCAAGGGATCTGAGCATGCAGGCATTGGGAGCCGCCTCCTGGCAGGCTGCACCACAGGGGCTCTGGCAGTCGGTGTAGCCCAACCCACAGATGTGGTGAATGTACGTTTCCAGGCCTAGGCTCGTGCAGGTGGCAGCCGGAGATACCAGGGTACAGTGGATGCCTATAAGACTATCGCCAGAGAAGAGGGCCTTCGGGGCTTATGGAAGGGAACTTCACCCAATGTTGCCCGCAATGCTATTGTCAACTGTGCTGAGCTGGTGACCTATGATCTCATCAAAGATGCCCTTTTGAAGGCCCACCTTATAACTGATGACCTTCCATGCCACTTCACATCAGCCTTTGGGGCTGGCTTCTGCACCATCATTGCTTCCCCTGTGGATGTGGTCAAGACGAGATACATGAACTCTGCCACAGGGCATTATGCCAGTGCTGGCCACTGCGCCCTCACCATGCTTTGGAAGGAGGGACCCCAAGCCTTCTACAAGGGGTTCATGCCTTCCTTCCTCCGCTTGGGCTCCTGGAATGTAGTGATGTTTGTCACCTATGAGCAACTAAAGTGGGCCCTGATGGCCACTCGAACTTCCCCGGAAGCTCCCTTCTGAGCCCTCTCCTGCTAGCTTTATGCCTTATTCCCCCTTCCCCCCCAGTCCATACCCCATCCTGCCTCCTCCCCTCCGATTTTATTTTCCCCTTACTCCTCTCCTCCCCTGCCCTAGCAGTGAAGGAACTCCCTACACTCCCCCCACCTTAGAGTTAACCCCATTTAAACCTTCTCCATCCAGCCCACTTCTTCTGCCATTGTAGCCTCTCTCAGTTCTTAAGGTCCTTACTTCTAATAAAGCCAGACCACAACCCCCCCCCCAAAAAAAAAGTCCTATGAGAATGATTTTGATGTCCCTGTGATTTCATCAACACTCCCGTTAGCACCAGGAGTCAAGATCCATGAGTCCCCTGCTCCTCATCTTCTGCACAGTCTTTCTGGGCTTTGCTTGATAACTGTGAAACCCATTCCCACTATGCTTCAGAGTTTGCAGAGAACTTTAAATATATTATCTCATTGGAGCCAACCAAGCCTATTAGGTAAGTACTGCAGGTTTATTATTTTCATTTTACAGATGAAGAAATAGACACTCTGCAAGCTGAACAAGTGACCCAAAGTTACAGAGCTGGCAGGTGTAAGAGGTAGGATTCAACACACTGGTCCCTCGATTGAAAATCCAGACCCTCCTATATGATACAACCTTCATAAGTCAACATCAACAAACATTAATGTAGGGCCTATAAAGGGTCAAGCACTGCACTAGATACTGAGGAAACAGATACACAACAGAAAGAGGGCCCTGACCTCAAGGAACTCCCATTCACAGTTGACCAGCCACTCTAAGCATGGAGGCCTCCATCAGATGTTTCCCATGATGAGCAAGCATATGCCACAGGACCCATGTTGGTTTCTCAAAATATTAATAATTTTTATAAATCCCCACTTGGCCTTGGACATCATGCAAAAACACTTGAGGAACCATTATTTTGTTTCCCCAAAGACCAGGAATTCCCTATGCTGTCCCAATTCTTTCTGTGGCATTGATCAATGTAAACAGGACATCGTCAGTAGAGAAAAAATAAAATGCCCAAAATATGCAAAGCATATCTTTAATGATGTCTAAAAAGGAGCTAAACATCTCCCTGGGAATTTGAAAAACATTTATCTTTTAGGCAATTCTTTAACTTCACAAGTCTTTGTTGTTTAACAAGCTCAAGAAATAGGTCAGCTAATGTTATATTAATCAGTGAATTAATATTTTAATTTGGCTTTCTTTCTAGTTCGATGCTCGCAGCCTTTCCAGGTTTTCCCCATGCTCTGCATGCTGGGGGTAAGTGGGTTCATTACCATATTGTACCTTGGGGTGGTGAGATAACAGGGTCCACTGATAGCTCTATTCTCGGGAGGGGGGAGGAGGCTTCGCTGGGCACTTAGCACATCAAATGGCACTCAGGGCCTTTCAGGCAATGAGATGTTGAACAGCTGAGTCACAGACTTCTCCTATTGTGCTTTTGATTCATATTCTGGAAATCATACCTTTCAAAGCAGGAGATAATAAGTTTTGCTTTATAGAAATAATACCTTTGTACTTAGGAGAAAATCTTACTCATTCAAATTATCTGAACAATATAAAAATGGGTTTTAGAGGCTATTTTCTCCTGTCTTGATTCAAAAGGCCCGCTGATGGATGGGCTTATTCAAAGGAGCTGATAGCCCATACTTTGCAGATGAATAAAGAGGTCCCAAAATCAGTCAGAAGAGATTGAACATTGGCAGTTGTTCTTCATTTGCATTTGCCAGGAAGATAAACTAAGCCCTTATTTCCAAGGGGTAGGAACTAGTTCCATCTAACATCGACTGAGCAACTGGGGTTGATGCATTCGGCTCTACTGCTCAGGCCTTTGGCCTACCCTCACAGGGGCCTTCATGGAATTTAAGACTCGAAGCAGGAAAGGATCTCCCATTCTCACCCCTCATTGTGTAGGTGAGGAAGTGGAGACACAGAAACGTTCAGTGGTTTGCCTCAGGGCACACAGTAGGTCTCTCAGACTCCATGTAGGTGATCCTATTCACTATACCATGAAGTCTCTCTTTCTAAAAATGTCTGATCAAGATGAATTGTACATGTCTATGCTCCTTGTGCCTTGGGACCCAGAACACAGGGACCATTCCACAGGTCATCACTCCCCACCATAGGGGGGTGTAATTGGGGCCTCACCCTCTGCAGCATCTTCCTCATCATCACTGCTGCAATCTGATTCACTGACCAAGGACAATGGTTTTGTCATTTTCATCCTTGTCACCTTCATCACCCTTGGCACATCGTCATTGTCATTACCACCATTGATGGCATCTTTATCTTCATCCTTTCCACTACTATCTTTATCATCCTCGTTACCATCACCATCCTCAATCTCATCCAATATCAGCAGTTCCCACATCATCTTAATCATTTTTTTTTCCTGATAGGAGGAAGAAAGTTGAAAAGATCTGGAGCATAGAATGGTGGCAAAAAGAAGCAAGAGTAGATACATTTGGAATGAAGGCAGAAGGTATAAAATGAGATTCTAAAGAAGGGTTGGCTTAGTAGAAAGCACTAAAGCCAAGTGTAAGTATATGTTCATTCAATTCTGGGGAAAATTAAGGAGTCATGATGAAAAATATTACCCACCTCCAGAAAGAAATGTGATGAACTTAGAGTTCAGATCAAAGCACATACACATATGTGCATGTGTATATATATATATATATATATATATATATATATATATATATATATATATGTGTGTGTGTGTGTGTGTGTGTGTGTGTGTATGTGTGTGTGTGTGTGTGTGCGTGCGTAACTGTATGCGTTTGGTTTGTGTGTGTGGTATTTTTGGAACATGGCTAACATAGTAATTTGTTTTGCTTAACCATACTTATTTGTAACAGGTTTTGTTTTTTCTTGCGTTTTCTCAAGGGGTGGGGAAGGGTGAGAGGGTGAGAATTCAGAAATGAAAATAAAATAGAATCGAATTAAAAATGAGTCAGTCAGCAAGGATTTCTTAATCCCTTACTATGTTCCAGCAACTGTTCTTGCTGCTGAGTATACAGAGACAAAAATGGATCAATCCTTACCCTCAAAGAGCTTAATATTGTATCAGGCGAAATATGTGAACATATAAGGGAATTTCAAATATATTCACCCTGTGAAGTCACTGCATGGACGGGTAATATCTCTTCCCAAAATACAAAGCTCAAGTCTCTCCATTATCCTTAACATGACCATTCTTTCATTTTTATTGAGATTCTGAGAAGAGAGCTAGGGCTTATAACAAAAGTTCCTTGCTAAACCAAGTAACAATCTAAAAGACTCCTATACCCAAAAGGCAGCATTACTGGTGACTCCATTTAGGAAAATGACTATTGGCTTTTTTTTACTCTGAAGCCCAAGTATTGTCAATCATTGCCTTTGGTAAGTAGATTGAATTTTGGCTCCTTAATCAAAATACAGAACATCAAACATTAAAATGTAAACACGGACCACAAAAATACACATAGACTTGCATAGAGAGATGCAGGAGTGCAGAAAAGCTGGCCAAGGGCCAGAGATGGATACCCAAGCATATTTCACAAAATGCAAGGTGAAAGGTAATTCTCTGCACAGATTTTTTTCCATACTCTCTTATCTATGACAACAATAAAAGGCATCCTGGCTTCCAAGATGACTGAATTAGAGGATCCTTTATCCCCAGTCCTTTCTCAAGGACATCTCTATGTCAGTGTCAATTTCATTTGCTTGAATTCTGGTCTTCTTTTTTGGCCAAAAGGGCATGTGCACACTTAGGGTTGAACTTTCTACATGAAAACTTTGATAAGCATCAGGAAAAACTCAGTAGCTTCTCTGTCCTCCTCTCCAATCGCCAAGATAAAAAAAGGAAAAAAAAGAAAGACTTTTATTTTACTCTATTTGAATCCAAGTGAAACTCTACCAGGATAGGAAAAATCAGAGAAAATGGCTTTTCTAATCCCAAAATTATTTGAAGTGGCCAAATTTCAGACAGCTTCCCCACAGATCTCAGTCTATTTGAAATGAGAAATATAGGTTTGTGCTTTACAAAATCTACTAAACAATATTATCATGAGGAGACCAAAAAAAAGCCCTCTTTTGCCAGAGTATGTAGTCTAAATCTTTGCCTCCTTCCCACACCCCTATGTATGCATGTATGTGAGTGGGTGGGGGGGAGAGGTTTGGAAGTTGTTCTGTTTTACATGAAGAATTCTATCAATATACAAAGGAATTAGTGTTTTTACTGCTATTTTGAGAGAACATTAGTTATTAAAGACTAAATTCTCCTGATTTTATGACTTTTGGGAAGGGGATTTAAATTTTCAAAGATCATTCCTGAATTTTATTTATAACTGATATGGTATAAAGATAGTTTGCTGTGCCCCAAATCTTTGACTCCCCCAAGACTGAAGGTCAGGTTATTTTCCTGAAAGGCATAGCCTTAAACAAAAGGTGGTAAGAGAGATTTAGATGCAACAGAGTGAGTGACCTTAGAGATGTATTTATAAGTTCTGACTACAGCAGCCAAAAATAATAACCATTGAACCTGGTGAATAATTTAAGGCCAATGATCTAAGAGGAACTTTGGCCATGGAATATTAGTACGTAAATATTTTAGTCCAGTTTTTCACACCCAACAGGAAAAAATGCTTTCTCTTTTATCAGGAGAATCACTCTAAGTGAAATTTCCAAGCAATTCAGTGATTTCACTGAGGCCTTTGGATTCACATTCACACATTAAAATTAAACAATTTTACTACCAAAATACATTCAGGGGAGGGAGAGAGTTATCTGTCAAAGTTATGCAGTGATAATTCCTGAAGACGTGTCTCATTTTACACACTTGGGACAGTGCTACAGAATCTGTTTGGTTCTATTACCTAGGACTGATTGATAGGTTAATGTAATTGAGTACTCATTTGTATGGTTTTCATGGAAGAGAGAAAGTACAAGTCAATATGAATTTATTAAATGTTGATCATGTTTCTGGCACTTTGCTAAACTCTAGGGATGCAAAGAAAAGCAAAAAAAAAAAAAAACCCAACAAACAAAAAGGCCCCTGCCCTCAAGGAGCTCACATTATAAAGGAAGAAACAACATGTAAACAATTAGATGCACACAATATAGTTGGAAAATTAATAGGAAACACTCATTAACAGCTATGGGGATGAGCAATTAGAGCAGGTGGGATTTGAGCTGTTTTAAAAGAAGGCCAAGGAAACTAGGGATCAGTAGTAAGGGGTTCAGGTGTTCTAGCCTCAGCAGATGATTGGTGCAAATGAAAGGGGATGGGAAATGGAATATTGGGTCTGAAGAATGCTATAACTGAATCACAGAGTGTGTTGAAGAGATTAAAGTTTAAGAATAACAGAAATGTAGACAGAGAACAAGTTACCGAAATCGTTAAAGGTCAAACCAAGGTATTTATATTTTATATTGGATGTCATGGAGAGCCACTGCAACTGATTAAGGAAGGAGTGAGGAGTCAACACAATTGGCCTTATGCTTAAAAATACCAGTAGGTGAGTGAAGACTGGATTGGGGAAAAAAGAAGTGATGAATCAGTGAGGCTTCTTAGAAAGCTATTGCCATAGTCCAGGGGAGAGGTGATGAAAACCTGACCTAACATTAAGTGAGTAAAGAGAAATGGGGAGAGGGAGAGAGGGAAAGAGGGAAAGAGACAGAGAGAGAGAGAGAGAAAGAGAGAGAGAGAGAGAGAGAGAGAGAGAGAGAGAGAGAGGAAGAGGAAGAGAGAGAGAGAGAGAGAGAGAGAGAGAGAGAGAGAGAGAGAGAGAGAGAGAGAGAGGTGCATACAAACACATGTAAGAGATGTACAAATGTCAAATTTTGGCAATGGATAGTACATGTGAGATGTGAGAATAAGGAGAGGAGGATGCCATTGAGTGACTGGAAAGGAAGTGACCTAAATATTAATAGAAAGTTGGAAATAGGAGAGGATTTGGTGGAAGAGAGAGACTGAGCTCTGTTTTGATAACGGGTTTGAAATGCCTACAGGACAGCCTACTTGAAATGTCACATAGGTAGCTGTTGATGCAGGACTGGGACTTAGGAGAAAGGTTAAGGGTGTATATGTAGAACTAGGAATCACTACATAGAGATGAAAATTGAATTCAAAAGATCTGATGAGATCAACAAGTGAGACAATATAGAGCGAGAAGGGAAGAGAACCTCACCAGATTCTTGTGGGTTCTCCATGGTTAGTTGGTATGAACTATGTAAATCCAGGAAAGGAGGCTTAGCAGGAACATTGAGAAAGAGAGAAGAATTTGAATATTATTTTCTCTTGGTTTAGTTTTCTTACCTATTTTGTTTGGAATTACAACAAATGTCATTTTAGAATCAATTAAGTGGCACTATGGTGGGCATCAGAGTCAGGAAGACATGACTTTGAATTCTGCCTCAAGACATATTGTTGTGTAACTTACAACAAATCACTTAATCCATTTCCTCATCTCTAAAATGAGAATAATGATAGCATCTATAGTCTAAGGTTGTTACAATAATCAAGTGAAATACAGTATATAAAATGATATATAAATACTAGATCTAAAAAAACCTTCAATTGAAACACATTTTTAGCAACTCACAGAATTTTCACTTACCCACTTTCTACTTACAGCAAAAAGAGCTGCCCTCTCTATCTGCTGACATTGAACACCACTCTGTTTATTGGGTTGTGAAATATTTTGGATTGACACTTTAAGTTCCCATTTCTGATGTGGGCTTTTGAAAGTATATAATTCATTTTTCCTTCATTCGTGTGCCTGAGAAATACTTTGATAAAATGAGGATATTTCAAGGAGCTGTGGATAAATTCATGTGTTCCACTCATTCTACTAATACAGAATGTGATCTCAATTAGTCAATGACTTATGGGCTAAAAAAGTGCTTCCCTTTGGAAAAGTAGAACAGTCTATGAAATTATTCAGAATTATGAGACAACTTATTAAAATTATTTCCACACTTTAATTCTGGGATCCAACTACTAGGTTCATTTATATGCCTAAGGAGATCAGTGAAGGAAAGTTTCCAAAGGCAACAAAACATCTAGAGTGGAATTCTGTAAATAAATCATCTATCAAATGACTGGGAAAGGGTTAAATCCTCTGTAACATAGGAAGGGGATGGAATGCCATTGCACCGCAAGACACAGAAAAATTGTACAATTTGGTGAAACATGGAAAGATTTATATCAACTGAGACAAAGTCAAGAAAGTAGAAGTAAGAGTCTACATAGCAACTGCAATAAAAGAAGGTAAGCCTAAAGAGCAATGAAATCCAAATACATGCAAAGTTTGGTATTGGTTCTAAGTGATCAGGGTTAAAATAAACATTTTTCCTCTTTCTGTTTAAAAAATTAGTCAACTGCAAGCCCAGTGACCTCCCCACTTTGTCAGACATAATCAATGTTTCTAATTGACTTTTTTTAATGGGAAAGTACTTGATGGTACACTTTTGGGAAGGGACTGTTTTGTTTTTTATTTTCTTTTTAATTCATGGAGCAAAACAAGCATTTCCATAGTATATGACAATAAAAATTACTTCTATATTAAAATATTTTATTTTTCAAATAATATATATATATATATATATATATATAGAGAGAGAGAGAGAGAGAGAGAGAGAGAGAGAGAGAGAGAAAGAGAGAACAGAAAACTTGTGACTTTTTAAAACTTGTGACTCTCTACTGAGAACCCACGTTCATTTCAGTGATATGAAAAAGAAAACTTATGGTGAAGATTTCTGTTAAAATAGGGAATGTCTAATAGAATACGGGCATGACTTGCTTTGTGTGATCCATTCTGAGGGGAAAAAAGATAAATATGACTGGAATTCTTACAATTATAATCATAGTTTGTGTATTACTCCCTAATTTGTCTTAGTATAAATGCAAAAGCTCATCTCCTGGTTTGGCAGAAAGTGAAGTAACCCTGCATATGTAAGTATTGGAATGACTGACCTACCATTGTGTCTAAAGGAAATATTTTGAGGGAGGAATCACTTCATCACTTTGTTGAGGAATCTTTAATTTATTGGAGTAATTATCTAATACTCCAACAGATGAAATGGAGGATTTTATTAACCTTCATATTCCCTCCACCAATGAAGATTGTGGCCCATGTACACTTGTCCATCCTGTCTTCTTCTTCACATATGTCCATAAATTGAACATAAAACATGTGATCAATTTATGAGAGAACAACTAAAGTATGTTGAGGCCTTCCTTATTGTCTCTTCTCATTCTGTGGTCGTCAAAGGAGCACAGGTCTCTCCATCAATCATACTTTACTTTTGCCATTGTGATTAGTCCAAATTTAGTGACTCCTTTAATGTCACCCTGTATTCCGTTTTTCCTTCCTAATGCCTTTTTTGCAGGTTTCAACTTGCTCACATCCACTATGTACTACAGTGTTAGCTGATCCTTATCTTCAGGTCCTCAAACACTAGTATAAGCTATTGATCACAGCCAAAGAACATTATAGGATGAATGTTGATAATAAAAATCTAGGTATTCATTTCAGGGAGAAACTTGGTGGGAAAATAAAAATAGAAATTTCCAAAAGAAACTCAATCCTGTTTTCTTTTTATTCAATTCTAGAAATAAATCACTAAGGAAATTAATTGTTAAAATGTAAAGAAAATGCCAAGAAAAGATCATTATGTGATTCTGGCTCTTTTCTCATAATTAAAGAAAATCTGGGTTGCTCTTGTTGTGATTTTTGAAGCCTGGTCGGTACCTATTAGATTGGACAAGGGGAATGCTAATTAAAAATATATCTATGCACTCATAAACATAGAATAAAGGCTACCATGATCTATTAAATGCATTTTGTGGGGTGTGAAACATGGCTTTTTAAACATGCTATGAATTTCATATACTTAAGAATATTCACAGATAGAACATCATTTTTACTATTTTTTCTTTTATTGATTATCAATTCACTTAATTCGAAACAGTCCTGACTAAGATCAAAATCACTTTGCAAAGATGACTCTAAAACCTGATAAAGAACCAGCACCAGTGCCCTGTGCTCTCACATGAATATTTTTGGAACCTGAAATTAAATCAATATTAATAAAATAAACCAGGAATTGATTAACTTTTCTTTTCAGAAATGGAACGGTAAAGGAAAAAAAAATTACAGTTTTAATGATTTTTCTAAAGTCCACAATGAACTATTAATTAATTTGAAATACAATGGTAAATTCAGAAAAATGTGTTAAGCACTGCAATAATTTGGTCAGCCAATTTGTAGGAACCAACTTCAGTCCTGAAAATTTAAGGTAGTTTAGGGCTCCAAAGTGGGAGAGAGATAGGATTTAAATGAAAAGTCAACTACTGAGGAGAAATTCCACTGCTGATTTTAACCTCATGGTACTCATTTTTGTCATTCTCATGTTGGTGGGGATCAGAATGAGAAGAAGCAAAGGCATCTAGTTTTCCAGAAAGCATTAGTTCCAGGATATATGCACAGACTCACCAGAGCCTGTGAACCTATAAAGGACATATTAAATAACTCAAGCCAATGACTAATACAGTCTAACCATCTTGAAAAAATTCTAAGCCATCCATTTCATCCTCCTTACTCTCATTGATTGCAATCAGTCGAATCAGTACTTTATGTACATTTCCTTTCATTTGCTGTTATTTTACACAGGGGAATATTTGCATTTGTATTGTAATCTCGCCTTAAAGAAAACACAGCTCAAAATGCATAGCTGCCTTAATGTACTTAGTCAGGTTTTACCCAATCACTTCCTGTGATAGGAATATCAAATACAAAAATCTTGGCAAAATAAATGATACATTTTTTTAAAGAATAAAGAATAAGTTAATGGAATTTAAAACAATAGACAACATTCACCACCTACCAATTAAAGGAATGACAACATCCCTTACTTAAATATTCATCTCCAGACAAAAAGGGGAAAAAACTATAGATTTAAAAGTACATTAAGATATTCATTAAAAAGCATTTAGTGAAAGAACCAAAATCCCATGCTCCAAACCACTCAATAATTCTAGCCTCACCGGTTGGCCTAATGCAATGCAATGGACTGCTCTGAGATGATGGGAAGGAAGTGTCCATACCACATGTTGAACTAAAGGAAATCAACGAGCCATCCAGAGTCATTTATCTAGCAGGCTTCCTGAGAACAAGTTTGTTCTCTTCCCAGATCAAGGGGTCTTTCACTTTGTGCATCCTTTTTTTGTGTGCCCTGAACTTCACCTAAGAAATTACCTCTAATTGATGTAACTGTGCCTGAAACAGCAGCTAGCCTTTGCAGTAGGCTTTATTTTGTTTTTATTTTCCAGAATTGAAGTTGTTACAGTTATGGAGTTAATGTAAAAGAAACATGAATGTAAAATTACTATCCTACTCTTTACACCCTTCCTTCTCTTGCTGTGTATTCTAGCCCAAACTGAAATGGACTTCTTTGGGATGTTGCAGTCTTTTCCCTGTCAGTCATCAAGAAAAAGTCTAAATGTCAATTTATCAGGAATGTTGGAGTAGAAATTTCTGCTAATTTATTAAATTTTAGACCTAGATACATGGAGAGATGGTAGGATTATAGGTACAGAGCTGGAAAGCACATCAAAAATTTAGTGTGAATCTATTCTTCAGATTCAAAACTTGTGTCCAGTTTCCATGACTATTCTGGACATGTGCTTTGCCAGTTTGACTAGACTTGTGGATGTTTACCATCCATTGACTGAGTCTTCTAGATCCCCTTTCCTCAGCATAGTTATACATCAAATTAGGGTATTCATAGAGCATTATCTGTTGTTGTTTTTTTAATTTGTGGTAGTGGTGGCGATTATAGAAATAATTTTGAAAATTAGCATCCCACAGAGGACAATAGAGAGGGAGATGGGGAGCAAGAGAGGGTTATAATTGTATTGCAAACAGAAAATTATGGAGAAGTTGAAGAAATAAATTCATAAAACCTCTTTACAAAATAGGATATGTCATATGGTAAGCAAAAGGATAACTGATGGATAACCTGAGTGGCCAACTGATAGTCTTACAATAGCAAGAGAACATAGCAAGGGCTCCTAGTAGATTAGGCTTACTTCCTGTGATGAAGTTATGTGAAGATATAGAACAGAATTGTATAGGATGTTCAGATATGCATGAGTCAGTGTCTGTATCTTTGGAGGGAATCCTCACAATCAGTCAGATCACAGACACATTTGAATATTTGACATCAATATTTCCAAATATCTGTGGTATGGTTGTTTCCTCTTTTGATTGTTGATTTAGACAAACCCAAAAGCTTATATGATGATAGTTCATACATTGTTCCAGAACTAGATAAATAAGAGCCCTGAGCTTGGTAGAACCTCCTGGCACCTGTGGGATTGAGGATTCTGGGATGAGCATCACCAAATATATCCATTCTGGTTGTCATATGATAGACCTTCATTGATCCCTTGGACCATGTGTAAAGCCTTACTGAATTATAGGGCTTGGCAGAGTTTATCTTCCACCTCCTTCCACTCTCACCTCTAAGAATCATTGGGAAACTTGGTACTACAATGAGGTGCTGAGCTGGTACCCTACATCTTGTATATCTCAATCTTTTGTACTGTAAATTCTTCACTCCACAAACACAAAAAAGTATAAAAATCGATAGTCATATCAGTGCATATTAAAAACAATGTAAAACAAAACAAATTTACCTGCCTTCAATATCTTCTGTAACTCAATGATTGCAAAGACAGAACACCATGACTGTTACCATAAATCTGGCCAATGTGCCACAGATTTTTCTATTGCATGAGTGCCTCTCCAGGTAGAGTAGCATAATAAGGAGTTAAGCACAAGGATCTAAGCTCCTTGAGGGCAGGGAGATTTATTTTTTCTGTCTGATTTGGTACACTCCCCAGGGCAAAGCACAATACCTGGCACATAGTAGATATTTAATAAATACTTATTCTAGTTAATTGAATTGAGTAATTTCTAACTCTTTTTTATTAATTTTTTGTTTATTTTTTGTTAACAAGATTCAATTCCATAGTTCCTTGATTTTCAAATTTCCTTTCCTTCCTTTCCCTCACCCCCCACGACAGCATATAGTACAGTATAGGATCTGCAAATACTTTCATATTAGATATTAATCAAGTTACAAAGGCGCATTGTACTAGGTGGGGTGAAAAATGGTAAAGAAGAAATAAAATCAAACAATGAAAAGAAAAAGATCAATTAGTTTGCTTCCATCAGGTTCAAGCTCAGTCAACTTCTAGTTATTTCTCTGGATGTTGCATCTCTCTACTTCATGAGTCTTTCGAGATTGACTTATATCACTGCATTGCTGAAAAGAGTCCAGTCTGTCATAGTTGGTCATCACACATATGTTGTTGTATTAACAATGCAATATTCACTATGCCTATGGCAATTATAAATAGGCTTATGTAGTTGTTAATCACAAAATATATCAGGCTCTCTATATGGGGGATAAAGCCAGAGAATTTATTAAAATACCAAATAACTGAGTCCCAAAACCAGAAAGTCAAAGCCATCAGAGCAGTTATGAAATTGGCACAAGTAGTTAATGCAGTAACCAACCACATTCTCAAGCCTTCAAAACAGAACAGGCCACCTCAGTCAAAGGTCCTTCTCTCCCCACTCACAGCAACTGCTCAGCATCCAGGAAGCGTGCTCAGAACAGCTCCGGCCCCCCTCCCCCCCCACAGTTCCAGTCCCTGGCAGTCCCCAACAAGAGTCCTTAGCAGAAATTCTGGCTGGCTCAAAAAGGGGTTTGCACCTCAACCTCTACCTCGGCAATTACTCCTGCTGCTGCTGTTGCTGCAGCCACCAACAGTCCCCCAACAGTCCCCAACGGAACTCTAGCTTTGTTTTTCTTCCTCTTGCCCTGCCCCTTCCTGCTATGTCAGCAAGTCCAATGGGGCATGGAAGATCTTTAAATCCCAAAACCCTTACAGTTGTGTCTGTGATTGTATACAAATTTCTCCTGGTTCTACTCTTCTCACTCAGCATCAGTTTGTATAAGCCTCTCCAGGTAAATATGAAAACCGCCTCCTCCTTGTTTCCTATAGCACAATAATATTCCATTACATGCATATACCACAACTTGTTTAGCCATTCCCCAATTGATGGGCACCCCTTTAATTTCCAATCCTTTGCAACCACGAAAAGAGCTTCTATAAATATTTTTGTACATATGGGTCTTCCTCCCTCTTCTATGATCTCTTTGGGATATAACCCTAGAAGTGGTATTGCTGGGTCAAAGGGTATGAAATTATTTATAGCCCTTTTGGCATAATTCCAGATTGCTCTCCAGAATGGTTGGATAAGTTCACAACTCCACCAGCAATGTATTAGTGTTCTAATTTGTCCACATCCTCTCCAGCATTTGTCACTTTCTTGTTTTGTCATCTTAGCCAATCTGACTGGAGGGATGTGGTATCTCAGAGTTGTTTTGATTTGCATTTCTCTAATCAATAGTGATTTAGAGCATTTCTTCATATGCTTATAGATATCTTTAATTTCTTTCTCTGAAAACTGCCTATTCATATCCTTTGACCATTTATCAATTGGGGAATGACATGTATTCTTATACATTTGACTCAATTCTCTGTATATTTTAGAAATGAGTTCTTTATCAGAGACATAGGTTGTAAAAATTCTTTCCCAATTTCCCATCTCCCTCTTGATCTTGGTTACATTGGCTTTGTTTGTACAGAAGCTTTTCAATTTAATATAATAAAAATTATCCATTTTGCATTTTATAATGCTCTCTAATACTTGTTTGGTCCTAAAGTCTTTCCCTCTCCACAAATCGGACAGGTAAACTATTCCATGCTTTCCCAGATTTCTTACAGTATCATACTTTATACCTAGATCATGCACCCATTTAGACTTGATTTTGGTATATGGTGTTAGATAATGGTCTATGCCCAGTTTCTGCCATACTATATTCCAGTTTTCCCAGCAGTTTTTTTGTCAAAATTTCTAACTCTTTATTGAAGTAATATACTGGGCTTGAAATACAGGTTTACTTAGGCATTTTTATAATTTTAGTATTTAACCTTACTAGAAAAATCTGTAAACTAGTAACCAATGGGTTTAGTACAATTCAGTTCAACAAAAATTTATCCAAAAATTTATCCTACAGGCACAGGCCACTGGGTTAAAAGCTGAAAAGAGAAAAATGAATCAGACATTAATGGAGTAATGGGCACAAATAATAAGGACAATAACTGAGCTCTATAAAGTGCATTGAAGTTTATAAAGTACTTCACACGCATGGTATCATTGTAGTCCCACAGCAACACAGCAAGGTGGACACCAGAGCTGTTATTATCTCATTTCAACCAATTCTGAAACAAGAGAGTTTAAGGAATTGGCCCACAGTCACACAGCTAATTTTTTTTTTATCAGAGGAGAGGTTTGAAACCAGAAATCTCCTGACTCCAAGCCCATCATTGTCTTTTCTACCACACTGCATTTATCACAGAGAACCTTGACTCTGGCACCACCTACCCCCTACATAGAGGCAGAACAACATCTGTGTGCTTATATCTGCTTTCAGAAATAAAGGCAACATAAAATTGACAAAGTGTATAATGGGAATGAGGAGGAAAAGAAAGTTACTGAGGCCAGATAGAATCCTCTTTTGGAACCAAACTGACTTTATTGGTTCCAGTTGCAGTTTATGAGGTTCTCAGAATTGAATATTTTATAAATAGTCACCATACCCAAAGCACTTATTGGCACCAAATATAGAAGGCTTTTGAAAAATGTTTAATTTATAAGCATTTTTCTCTCTCAAATGTCTTCTCTCATTGAAAAAGGAGGAAGGAAGGAAGGAAGGAAGGAAGGAAGGAAGGAAGGAAGGAAGGAAGGAAGGAAGGAAGGAAGGAAGGAAGGAAGGAGACAGGGAGGGAGGGAAAGAAGGAAAAAGGGAGGGAGGGAAAGAAGGAAGGAAGGAAAGAAGGAAGGAAATCCTTGTAAAAATATTAATAGTCAAGCAAAACAAATCCCCACATTGACCATGTGCAAAAAATACATATCTCAGGTTGTACTTTGAATCTATCTCCCCTGTCAGGGTTTGGGCAGCATCATCAGTTCTTTG
Organism: Gymnobelideus leadbeateri; assembly: GCA_011680675.1. Taxonomy (NCBI): domain Eukaryota; kingdom Metazoa; phylum Chordata; class Mammalia; order Diprotodontia; family Petauridae; genus Gymnobelideus; species Gymnobelideus leadbeateri. Next base: position 56,233 of record WOXC01007324.1, on the reverse strand, counting down.
GAATTCGGATCCATCATTGTTTTGTTCAGGATTCTTAAATCTTTCAAAGTTATTTGTTTTATAACATATATAGTATAAAACATACATTTTCCCTCTTCTGTTCTTTTCAGTGAACATCAGCTAACATGAGATTTCCTGGGTTGTCTGAAACAATCCACTTAAAAATTTCTTAGTGAACAATAGTTCTCCATTCCATTCATATGCAATATTCTTCTCTGCCATTCTCCAATTGAACAACTCCACCTTAGTTTCCAGCCCTTTGTTCCTATAAAGAGCTGTTAGCAATAGTTTTTGTATATTCAAAAATCTCCTGGGGCTTTTCTTTAATTCTTTGGGGAAGAGACTTAGTAGTGGCATGGCTAGGTGAAAGGATATGTCTGCATCAATTCAGAGAACCACTTATGGTACATAAATGTGCCTGTTTCCCCATGGCAGCCCCTCCAACAACTGTAATTTTCCATTTTTGTCAATTTTGGAATTGTTAGAAAGCTGAATTGTCTAAAATTTTAACTGTTTCTTTGAGCATTCATAAATGCAATTTGTCTAGCTAGTTACAGGCAGGTAAGTCAATGCTGTTAGCTCTTACAAATGCAGGAAGTGAATTTCCTCTCCAGTTAAATGCACTGGAGAGCTAGAATCACCTTGAATTCCTCCTTTTGGTGTGAATATTCGTTATTAACTTTAACCTGAATGTTAACTTATCCTCTATGAAAGTTGTAGAAAACAGGATTCCCTCTTGAGGCAGTAATGGAAAAAAAAATATCAAAGTAAGTTTGAGCTTGGAATCAACCTTCCCATTTTTCTTTTGTCTCCCTTCTGTGCAGGGCACTGCTTTCCAGTGTGGGAAATACAAAGCCAAATGCCAACTACTCTTGCCTACAAGGGAATTATCTTCTACTGGGGCCTTGTTTACAATATTTCAACAACTCACTAAAAAAAATCAATCTTCCAGAACACTTTGGAGGTTAATGGCAAATTGTCCCTTTTTTAAATAGAATAGGAAATACTTGATTTTAGTCTTACAATAAAACTCCAAATAGCACCCATTGTCAGAATGAATTTTGACATTAGAAGGGCCTCAAACTGCTTTTATTTTAGAGAATTTAGGTGTCTATATTGCTAAGTTTGCTTTGCATTAAAGAGGTTGAGCTGAAATTAAAGTTCATGAGCTCAAATTAAATAATCTAAACATCTAAGCATCTAATATGGAATTAAGTACATTTCTTACCACGTTAAGCAGAAATGAATGTGTGCCATACAAGTAAAAGTGGTCCAAAATTAACAGGGCCATTGTAATAACATATATTTTCCCTTTGGGGTATATGTGTGTTCAAGGAGTCAAGATACCACCCTGTGATAACATTGGTCCTCTTCAAAAATTAAGAACAAACAACAACAACTACACTTCCCCTATGTATTTGTAATGTTAGATTTAAAATTTGATGCTCTTTATGGAGCACATACCCTTTTCAGTTTATCATAAAGCTAAATTCCATGAAGTGATTTTACTTTTAACAGGAAGAACTTCCTTTCTTAGGATTCCCTTCCTCATTGCTCTGTGTGTGTGTGATGCTCAGTTTTAAAAATTCTGCAATGTTTTGAAATATATGGAGTCCCTATGGCATCCTTTTATATGATTTACCCCACCAGGCAATCATTTATGCCAGATTACTCTGTGAGTCCAATCCAAGTCATAGCTTATGAGCCCCCACCAAGATTTTTACTTTTATTAATCACCCCAAGGACTCAATAGGTTCAAAGCAAAAATACTAAATGAAATATCATAGTAAAAAGCAGCAAAAAGCTTTTCTTCTCATTTACTGAGGCATATTATGTCACAAATGTACAAATATCAGTAGGAAGACCAGATATAAGTAGATCTTGTGTCTGGCAGCATACATATGAGAAACAAGTATGATCTGGATACTGACTGCTTATACTTTAGGGCCATAGACATCTTGTAGTGATGCCATTGTGAATGCCCAATTGGATGTCATCATTCTGTACTCTACCTTTGACATTCCCCACACTTCTTCCTCTTTCTGTGGTGCTTTTGCTGCTGCCGCTGTGCTCTTTAGCTTTAGTCTTCAGTTAAGGTCTGACAGAAGTCAACTCTTATGGGAGGAAGAGTTGTCACTGCATTTTTCTTTATTATTATAACCCATGTTCTAAGATTTGTCTTTTCAGTATAAAAAACTGGCTGTCACATGAGTAGATATTGGATGGAGGGAAAAGTCATCACTTGTATTGTAGAATTCTTCTTTATATTTTATGTGTTTGTAGCATTCCTTTTTATAAACTCCCTTAGTCTTAGCCTGAGAAAATGAGCTCCTTTGGAACTCATGTGGTCAGTCTTCAGGCACTTTATCTTCAGTCTTTTGCATTGACTGCCTCTGTTTCAATCCTTTCTTTGACTTAGAGTTAGAATGTCACTTAGTTATATCCAATTCCTGGTAAGTTCTGAGGGAAAATGGATTCTCCTTCCAAATGATTGATTTCTCTTCCATGTAATGTTCAGCTATTTTTCTCTCTCAGATTAATTAAGTGATTAGCAGGTCTCTATGTTCTTCTCACCTCCTTCTGCTATTAAGGCTTTTTTGACAGAGAGAAGGTGTTCCTTGGAAAACAGTAACACTATTTATTTGATTTTCTCTTATCCATGGTCTAGAGCTTCTCTTGGATGTGGATCAAGTCTCTGGAATGGGTTTGGAATAATTATCACAGACATTGAGGGCCGACCACCAGGCTGGAATCTGGTGGAGGAGGAAGAGGTCTATGGCATGGCTTTTGCACTGACAGATAAGATGCATAGAAGTAAATTGCAAACAAACAAACAAAAAAAAACCAACACCTTAATCCGTGATTTCTTTAAATAAACTCACTTCAATTTATTTGGGATTCTTTCCCTATGGGGACCATATCTTCACATGTTTATGATGGAAGTCAATGGAAAAATAAAATCTTCCATGGATTTGCTTTATTGTGCTTTATGGTGATTTGAAGGAAGGCACATGCTCCATAAAGAGCATCTTTATTTAAATCTAAAATTACATCTCCAAAAGGAAACAACACGTTATCACAAAGGCCCCAATTTCACAGGACATTAAAAGCCTGAGAGTAGAAGTTGGCTTTAGTACGCTATAGCTATAATCATAAGACAGAAATCACAAGAAGTAGTTTTATCTCTACTTAAAGCTTTGAATTGCTTGCCCCTTCATTTCCCTCTCATTTTCCCCCTAAAAACATCCCATATTGTCAGGCAGGATACCCATCAGATGACTGTAAACATTTACTTTTGTAGATATGAGGGGGAAAGGTTCAATAATTTAAGTATATACATTTAATACAAAGAAGACCGATTGATGACTCTAACAAAAGGAGTTCTTCATGATTGACAAAGACATCAGCATACATTATCCCTATGGTATTCTCACAAAGCCCCTGGGAGTTGTTGGTGCAAGAATGATTTTGACCACCATTTGACAAATAAGGAAACAGACTCTCAGAGAGTTTCATGGACTTGTTCAAAGTCCCACAGCTAGCAAGCAGAAGAAAGGAAACTTCAATCCAACCCTTCCGACTCCAAATCGAATTCATTTTCCACTAATATCATTGCCATCTAGGGTGGGGGGAATCCTGGTACAGGATAATACTGACTTTTATGAAACCCTCAGGGGTTGGGCTAAGCCTTCTCCCCTCACACCTCCACCTTTGTTACAAAAGCCTTGGCACCTTTTTTTTTTTTTAAAGCAATTGGGGTTAAGTAACTTGCTCAAGGTTACACGGCTAGTCATTATTTATGTGTGGGTGCTCATTTTCTGAGGCCGGATCTGATCTCGGGTCATCCCAACTCCGAGGCCGGCGCTCTTACTCACTGCGCCACCTAGCCGCCCCTTTAGGGAAATTGGGGTTAAGTAACTTGCCCAAGGTTACACGGCTAGGTTTTTGTTTGTGTGGATTAAGTGTCGGAGGCCAGCTCCGAACTCAGGTCCTTCTGATTCCAGGGCCAGCGCTCTATTCACTGCGCCACCTAGCCACCCCATGCCTTGGCACCTTTAATGTTCAACTGAGACTGCATCTCTTCTGATAGCCTAAATAGATGAGTGAAAAATCAAAGGCAATTTCATATTTTGGCTGAGTAATAAATTGTAACCTCACATGGTGAATGTGAATTAGAATGAAATATTCATGCTTAGAATTATATAATCCATTTTCTAATGCCTACTTTTAACTCCCTTTTTATAGCTTGTTAATAAGCACCAAAAGAAATAACAGGGATTAGTCCAGTATGAAGGGAGGAATGTGAACTAATATTTCAAAGAGAAGGGAATAAGCATTTATATAGCATCAACTGTATGCCAGGCAATGTCCTAAAAGCTTTTTATAAATATTATCTCATTGGATCCTCACATCAATCCTGTGAGGTAAGGGCTATTATTAGCCTTATTTTATACATTTGAGGAAACTGATGCAAACAAAGGTTAAGTGATTTGCCCAGGGTCACACAGCTAATAAGTATCTGAGACCAGATTTGAATTCAGGCCCTCCTGACCCCAAGGCCAGTGCTCTGTTCACTGCACTACCCAGCTGCCTCTGTCTAAAGCAGGAGGCCCCAGTTAATTGAAGCATTTGTATGCCAGGTTAAGACTTTTGTCTTTTGTCTATGAAGCATTCAGGAGCCGCTACAAGTTTCCAAGTGAAGGAATGAGAGACATATTTCTGACTATGACAGCTCTGTGTGGGCAAGGAGGCTGTGAGAAAGGAGAGGTTAGAAGGAGAAAAACTCATCAGAAGGCTAATACAGAAGTGGTCCTTCATGGAAATGAAGCTTCAACATGTGTGGCGCTGTCTGAGTGAAAAGGCCCGTACACACACACCATATGAAACAGATAGATATGTCAAGTGATGAGATATGAGGAGTGGGAAAGACTATGAAGGCAAGGCTATCTTTGAGGCTTGAAGCCTGAATGACTAGAGAGAAGGAAGAATCTTTAAAAGAAAAAGGAAAGTTGGAAGGGAATGGGGATTTGGAGGGAAAGATGGTGAGTTGCTTCCTGGGGAGTTTTAGTTTGAGATGCTTAACAGATTCCCATGTAAATATGTTCACCAGACAACTGGTGACATGGAAGTGGAATGATTGAATGAATGAATGAATGAATGAATGAATGAAACGTTTATTAAATACTTTGGGCAAGTCATTTTGCTAAGTACTGGGAATCCAATAGAAAAGTAGGACTTTTGTATAAGAATTGGCTTATGCATAAGAATTTCCACATATATGTCTATATAGCTGATATAAAGAAAGAGTTACTTTCCTAGGGATGCTAATTAAACGCCTTCATTAACCAAAAAGGACAAAATTCTTCATTCAACACAAGTCACCAAATATTGATTGACTATCTTTGTTCTAGTCTCTGTAGAGGATGAAATCATAAGTATATCATGATTCTCCCCTTAAGTAACTTACATTTTGTTAGATGAATCCAAAGTGTTTTCACTTAACTGTAAATTCATTTACTCCTGTTCTATCTGCTTTGGAAATTGAGTTGGAACAGGGGTGGGGTGGTCGTCTCTTTTGTACAATGTGGCCTGGATACTCAAGTAACCCTCACATTCTTGTGTGTCAGACTGGCATCATCGCCTCTGAAGGAGTAACCAGACCCTCAGCTTTAGGAGTCCACAAGATGCAGAGCTGTTCAGGGATGCCAGAATTTTTCTAGTCTGGCCCTTTTTGTTCCAGGTGAGGAATCTGAGGCTTCAAAAGGTGAAAAGCCTGCCATAGGTTGTGTGCATAGGGAGAGGCAAAGCTAGGAAGTGATTCCATACCACTGACCCTGAAACTGCCTTGTTGTGCCTTTGGACTCTGGAATTCCAAGGTGGATATGGCTTCTGCAGAAGCAATACAATTATCTGGAGTTAAAGAAGCCCAGGGTATGGAGGTTCCCTCATTCCTTTGGGCTTCTACTTCAGATTGCAACCTCAAGGATTGTTTGAATAATATGGTTAAACCAGGCTGGGCAGCATTTTGTAGAATTCAGTCAAATTCTGCTCAGTGACCATTTCTTATTTACCTATTATGTGCAAAACATTATTTATGCATTAGGGATAAAAAGATTTGAAAATGCCATGAAAAGAAAAACAGAACCAATGCATAGATCTTGTCCCTGAAAAGTTTATATTTAAAAGAAAGAGGGATATTATGCTTTGTAGAACAAAGTAGGAGTAAGACAAATCTTGACTGATTCTCTTATGTCCATCCCCTTTTCTCCACTATCATGAGCTGACACCACAATGAATCACGCCATCACCTCTCACCCAGATCACTGCAACACCTGCTAATTTGACTTTTGAGACTCCCTGTATTTCAGTCATAAATGGCCATGAAATTCAATCCCTTGTTTTGAAGATTCATTGTACCAATGTATTCCCATCATGACCACTGATTTTCTTGAGCCTCACAATCATCAGAATTGAAAGATGGACTTCAGTCTTAGAAATGTTCCCATCTCTCTGATGCCTAGCCCAGAACCTATGATGTGCAGAGAGGACATGCCCTCCAGAACTGCTGGGTACTGATTGAGTCTGAGAAGGGTTCTCACCAAAAGTCACCTGGCATCTTAGAGTGATTTGGAGTCATATCTGCTTCAGGATAATAGGATTGACTGTCCACAATCTTTTTTTTTTATTATTATTCTTTGGAGATGAACCAGTAATAACCACTGAATTTTGCCGATACTTTTTTTTTCTTTTTGGAGAGGGGAAGGTAGGGCAATTGGGGTTGAGTGACTTGCCCAACATCACACAGCTAGTTTTTTGTTATTTGTCTGAGGTTGGATTTGAACTCAGGTCCTCCTGAATGCAGGGCCAGTGCTCTATTCACTGTGTTACCTAGCTGCCTGTAGCAGCAAGCACCCCAATATCCCCAGGGTGACTGCCAACACAGGTTCTTAGATCTGCTTTTGTAAAGGAAAGCAACTCAAAATGGGTTAACAAGCTTACTTTAATCAAACAAACACACATTACCTAGTTCAGGGGGAAAAGGTCAGCACCCCAAACTTCAGAGTTACAGAAGTTACAGATCAAACAGACAGGCTTCCAAACTGTCCTACCATTATATCAATACCAAATCACAGTTACCAAAGAGGAAAGCATCAACATCTGGGTTTTCAAAGCCGGGGGGCTCTCAACAACGGCTTCCCAGAGTCTCATCTGGTCAAATCACACAACACTTCTCAAAGTGAGCCCCAAAGCAAAGCCTCTCCTCAGGGCTTATATAGCCTTCTCCTGGCTCAGAGAATGTAACAACCTTCTGGACCCACTGCCCAATCACAAAGTATCAAGATATGGGCTTTCCTGAAAAACAAGCCTCCCACCACAGGCTCCAGGTGCACTTAAGCTAGGGGCAGGGAAGATCTTTAAATTTGCATTTCCATTACACTGCCCCATTTTGCTTATTCTTTTAAAGGGATTTCTTGGATCTGGATATTTCTTCAAATAAGGCAGATGGAAGCCTTTCCTGCCCTGCCTCTCCCCACCCCGGCGGAATGTGAAACATGTTCTCCCATCAGTTTGCCAAATGCGTCCATCTAATAAACTGTGTTGTATTTGCTTTCTCTTGATATCAAGATGTCAATGAAAAAGAGAGGCAATGCAACCAGAGCATCCTACTTTGTAGCTGCACATTTATTTAGAGGCTTCCTTGATACGGTTTCTCCTCTCTAGTGTCTTATATGGTAGAAAGGAAAAAGGGTTGGCTATAAAATCAAAAGACCTGAGTCTCTGTTGTTTATTACCTATGTGACCTGTGGAAATTCACTGAATCCCTCTGGACGTGGGGGTTCTTATTTGTAAAAGGAAGGACTTGGACTAGATGGCATCTGAGCTCTGGCCCTGGGTCTGTCCTACAATGTGTGGGATGGCTTGCTCCCACCCACCATGTGCTTCTCCATTACCCTCTGGGTGGCCTTCAGTTTTTTTTTTTAAACGAATGCTTTATTAACTTCTGTTTTACATCATTCATTTCCGCCAGATTTTGAGTTACAATCATTCCCCCCCCCCGTTTTTCCCCTACCCACCATCCCAGAATAGCAGTCCCGCAAGATATCGTTTCCTCCAATCTGCTCTCTCCCATACCTTCTCCCATACCCCCTTCGACTTTTCCATTAGAGGAAGGTGAATCTTTGTGTCCTAATGCCTGCACATCTTATTTCCCAATTACAAGCAAAAGAGTATTAATAATAGTATTTATATATATTTGAAACATTTAATGTGAAGACCTCGAATTGCAGATCCATTTCCTTCCTCCTTTGTCACCCATTCCCTCTGGGAAGATAAGTAATTCAGTATTTGTTGTACATGCAAAACATTATCATAGTAGATATATTGTACAAGGATGCTTATAATTACCTCCCACTCATCCCACCCCCCACCTGGTCCATTCCCTACTTGATCCTGTCCCTCTTCTATAGTGGGTACTTCCAACCTCCCCTCCCCCAAGGATCCCCTCCCATCCATCATCCCACCTCTCATCCCCCTTCCCTCTATTCTGCTGTAGGTTGACATATCCCATTTAGTATGTATGTCATTCTCTCCCTGAACCAAATTCAATGAGAATGTAGTTTTGCCTTTTTGCCTTCCTATTCTCCCTCTCCCTTGCAACCATTTCCCCTTGCTTCTTCTTCATGACATAGTTTACCTGACCCTGTCTCTCACCATCTCCTCTTGCCACTTTCCTCTCTCACCTCATAATTTCATCCCTTGAGTATTCTCCCTTCCCAACAAATTCAACCTATGCCCTCTATCCATATATAACTGTAACCATATACACACATTCACATATGTATTCATATGACCACACACCCTTCTTCCATTATTTTCATAGTGAGAAAGATACCATCAGTCACAGTTACTGTTTTTCCATATAGGAATGTAAATAGTTCAACTTTGACAAGTTCCTTTTGATTTCTTTTCCCTGATTCCCTTCTCAGGCATCTCTTGCTTCTTGTGTCTGGATGTCAAATTTTCTATTCAACTCTGGTTTTTTCCTCAAGAATGCTTGAAAGTCCTCTATTCCACCGAATGACCATATTTTCCCCTGAAACAAAATACTCAGTTTTGCTGGGTAGGTGACCCTTGGGTTCATTCCCAGTTCTTTTGCCCTCTGGAATATCATATTCCATGCACTTTGATCCCTCAGTGTAGAAGCTGCCAGGTCCTGGGCTATTCTGATTGTGTTTCCACAATATTGAAATTGTTTCTTCCTGGCTGCTTGTAGTATTTTCTCCTTGATCTGGGGATTCTGGAACCTGGCTATAATATTCCTGGTAGTTTTCTTTTTGGGATCTTTTTCAGGAGGTGATAGGTGGATTCTTTCAACCTCTATTTTGCCCTCTGGATCTAAAACATCAGGGCAATTTTCCTTGAGGATTTCTTGAAGGGTGATTTCTAGGTTCTTTGTTTGATCATGGCTTTCAGGTAGTCCAATAATTTTTAAATTGTCTCTCCTGGATCTATTCTCCAGGTCAGTGGTTTTTCCCATGAGATATTTCACATTGCCTTCTAATCTTTCATTTGTTTGGATCTGCTTAACAGCATCTTGATTTCTCATAAAGTCATTAGATTCCATTTATGCCAGTCTAACTCTGAAGGAATGAATCTCCTCAGTGAACCTTTGAGATTCTTTTCCCATCTGGAAAATTTGACTTTTTAAGGCATTCTTCTCCTCATTGCCCTTTTGGGCCTCCTTTGCCATTTGAGTTAGTCTATTTTTTAAGGTGTTTTTTTTTTCCTCAGTCAGGCTGTTGACTCTCATTTCATACTTTTCCTGCATCCTTCTCATTTCTCTTTCCAATTTTTCCTCCTCCTCTCTTATTTGATTTTTAAAGTCCTTCTTAAGGTCCTCTATGGCCTGCAACCCGCTCATGTTTTCCCCTGGGGATTTTGGAGCAGGACTTCTGACCTCACATTCCTTTTCCCACTCTATGCCCCCCAAATAGGAGTCTAGGGTTGCATTTTTCTGTTTCCTTTGCCTTGGCATATTGCCACTTAATTACTTGACTTTTGGGCTTGTTGCCACACTATGGCTTTGCTGACAGATAGGGGAATTTTCGTCCCGAATGTGTGGGAGGCCACTTCTGTTTCTGGCAAGCTGTAAACCCACCCATAACTTCCACCCCAGATCACAATCCAGATCCAGGGAGGTTAAAGCAAGAGCGATTATGCCCCCCCCACCCACCCCGCCCAAGACTGATCACTGGATCTCCCTACAGTTCGCAGGCCAGGAGCTGGAGCTGCCTCTGAAAACTACAAAATGGCATGTCTCCTCAGCTGCTTCTAGCCCCCAGGGGTGAATCCGATGCATTCCCCAAATACTGGTCCCAAGGTCCATAGGGCACTAATCTCTTACTTTGTCCTAGGTATGTCTATGTTGATAATTCTGGAGTTGCCACAGCTGCTGGTGTTCTGGGGTCTCTCAGGCCGGCTGCTGGCCCTGCCACCCTGGGGCTAAAACCTCAGCTCATGGGGACCTGGGCTCTGCTTGGCTCGGCTCGTCTCCCCGCGCTCTGCACACTGCACGCTGCCAGCTCCCAGACCACTGCCCTGGTCCTTCCTGCAGGGCTGCTGGGCTGTCCTCAGTGGGAGGTTAGCTTCTCTGTGTCGTTCTGTGGGTGCTGGGGCTCCAGAAGTTGTTCAGAGTCCCCTTTTACATAGTTTTGGGGGAATCTGTGGGCAGAGTGGCTTGGATGAGCTGTTTCTACTCCACCATCTTGGCTCTGCCCCCCCTGGCCTTCAGTTTTTACTCTTTGGGGACAGTACTATTTTAAAATGCACAAATATTCAGCAACAATGGTGGGAAATTGGTATTAAAAAGATAGACCTTTGTTTGAAGAAAGATGTCTTATTTTTTTAAATACACCGTAATTTTCTTTTACTTCCTTTTTCTTTCCTTCATTCTCTCTTTCTCTCTGTCTCTGTCTCTCTGCCCCCCATCTCTCTCTCTCTCTCTCTCTCTCTCTCTCTCTCTCTCTCTCTCTCTCTCTCTGTTTCTTTCTCTCTCTGCCTCTCTCTCTCTCTCTCTCTCTCTGTCTCTCTCTCTCCTCTCTATCTCCCTCTCTTTCTCTGTTTCTGTCTCTCTCCCTCTCTGTCTCTTCTCTCTCAGACTGAGATTTTAAGTATGCTTTTAGAAAGCCAGGATTTCATAGAATTCTGGCCTGAACTTTTTGAATGATGAAATCTCCTCCATCCAAAGTTATAACTTGGACCTTTTTAAATGTCTTCCGTTACTAAGGCCATTTTTGTGAGTAGGGCAGACATAGATGACATATGATAATCACCAGCAGTACCAGGAGTCACAGACTGAGTAAAAATAAGTTATTTGACCGTAACAAAACTGAAAATCTCCTGCCACCTGATCTCACCAGCAGCTGTGCAAATCTATTGAAACAGCCCTACTTCTAATGCATTTGTCAGAATGCTAATTGGAAAAATGACTTCATTGGATGAGTCATGCAGTCACCTCTGTGGACCTCATTAGACTTGGATGAGCAGGCTGAAGTACGGGGCAGTGATACTGAGCATGGCCATATGTTGGTAAAGAAGATATCTTCATACATTATAGGGCTCCTGGCGAATTATGAGCTTTTTCAACTGGTGAAAAAGAAGAAAAACGAGAGACCAGAGCTGGTATGGAAGGCAGGGCTATCAGGCACTTGTGTCTGGAAACTCCAGAAATGGTAAAGATGACTATATATTTAAAATGTACCTCATTACTTCAAAGGCAAAACCATGTGATACAAGACATTTAAGTCTGGGGAATGGTGATGAGAGCTTCGATCCACATTCAACTAATGCACTACAATGACAGATCCCATTGGTTCTGGAGGCAGAGACAATGCATTCACTATTTCTATATGTGCTGAATGGACTTAGATGGAGCTGTAATAGGACAAAGGGCAACATTAGTGCTCAGAGTTCTGCCTCTTCCTGGTCATTCTGCCTCATCTGAATTGGGTCAATTGGGACTGACCTTTTATGGGCACTAAAATTTTTACTTTGTGTCCTGACCATTTTTCTGGATAGAGCTGATATGGTGAACCAAACAGAAACATTAACAGCAGATAGGGCCCAATCTCATCATTTTGCTTTGGTATAGCCTTATTATTTATTGCATTACTGCAGGGGTTTCCGCCTTGGTCATTGTGGAGACTCTCCACCCACACAGATTACAACCCTGCTACAACTACTAAATGTTCTTTCTGAGTTATTGTAGCAGAAAAAGCCCTTTCCCCACAGCCTACCTGGTGAGGAACCTCTCCAGCCCCACCTGGGTTGCTCCTTGGGTGAAGAATTTATAATCTATCACTGGGATTCTGCACCAGAGACCTGTTCATCTTGGTTAGGCTGAATAGCAGCTAAATGTCTATTGGCATACCTTTGGAGAATGCAGGGTTATGTATATACCACAATGAGGAACCAGAATAAGACTTCATTGGAAGAATCAAAAACAAGCATGAGGCAGGAACTGGAATGAAAACATTTGGGGGGAGGAACCAATGAAGCATGGAACCTTCTAGAAAAGGAAGCTCCTGAGGATATTTCTGCATGCTAAGGGTATGTTGACAATGTGTCTTGCCTTTCCATCCAGGGAGGATTAAGTGCTCCCATGGATTGGTACATCAACCCTAATTTTAGGACTACACAGAGGGTAAATGATGCCTAGGCTGTATGAAACCAAAAAAAAAAAAAATTCTCCTATAGGTCATTATCATAATTCTGATCAATCAATCCACCAACAAATATTTATTAATTACCTACTACGTGCCAGGGACTATGATAAGTTCTAATGATACAAAAAAAAGGCACAATACGATCTCTGCTCTAAAGTTTGGGGACTATAATCTAATTCAGGGAGACAGATACAAAACACTATGGACAAAGCAAACTATATACAAGAGAAATAGGAGAAACTTAACATAGTAGGTACGGGTATTAAGAAGAGCCAGGGAAGGCTTCCTGTGGAAGGTAAAAATATAGTTGACTTAAAGGAGGTCAAGAAGGTAGCAGTCAGGGGGGAAAGGTGAGAGCATTCCAGGCATGGGAGATTGAGAAAAATAACCAGAATAAAAGATGAGGGTCTTGTCATGGAACAGACAACAGGCCATTGACACTGGATCAAAGAGTATGTGTCAGGAGAGAAGGTGTAAGAAGAATGGAAAGATAGGAGGGGGCAGGTTATGAAGGGCTTTGAATGTCAAACAGAATTTTGTATTTGAACCTGAAAGCAATAGGAAGCCACTATCGTTTATTGAGTAGGGGAATAACACGGTTAATATGTGTTAGGAAAATAACTTTACTGACTAAATGGAGGATGGATTAGAGTAGGGAGATATCTTAAGCAGTAAGACACATCAACAGGCTGTTTTAATAATTAAGGTTGCAATAATGCAAATGTGAAGTGATGAGGGCCTTACCAGGGTAGGGCCAATGTGAAAGGAAAAAAGGGAGTGCATTTGGAGAGACATTGCAAAGGTGAAATCGACAGGACTTGGCAATAGATTGGATGTGGAAGGGGGATGAGGGAGAGTGAGGGATCCCAGATGTCTCCTAGGTTGGGAGTCTGAGGGACCTGGAGGATGGTGTTGCCCTCTATACTAATAGGGAAGGTGTGTCAACCTCATTATCAAAGTGTACATGCCTGGAAAGTATACTGCCAAGGTAAATGGACTTCTACAAATATTTAGAATGTCTCCATTGACTATAAACCATGGCCTCTTTGAGGACTTTAGCTTCAAAAGCAGAAGAGATGGAGGATGATAGTGATGTTGGAAGCAACGAGTAAGAGGGTTTTAGGATGGGGAAGACATGAGCATGTTTATACACAGTAAAAAAGGAGCCAGTAGAAAGAGAGAGATTGAAAATCCCCATTGTATAGGCTCAGCCCAAGGCAGAATTCACAGCATTTTGAGACTATCCTTTTGCCCCAGATCAGCAGATTATAACGAAAGCCTCTAAAAAAGGCTTATTGCCGGGCGGAGCCAAGATGGCGGAGTAGAAACAGCTCGTCCAAGCCTCTCTGCCCCCAGATTCTCCACAAACTATGTAAAAAAGGACTCTGAAAAACTTCTGGAGCCCCAGCACCCACAGAACGACACAGAGAAGCTAACCTCCCGCTGAGGACAGCCCAGCACCCTGCAGGAAGGACCAGCGCAGTGGTCTGGGAGCCGGCAGCGCGCAGAGCGCAGAGCGCAGGAGCCCTGCCGAGCTGAGCCCAGGTCCACTTGAGCCGAGGTTTTAGCCCCAAGGCGGCAGGGCCAGCAGCCGGCTGGAGGAACCCCAGAACACCAGGAACTGTGGCGACCCCACAATTATCAACACAGACTTGCCTAGGACAAAGTAAGAGGTTAGTGTCCTATGGACTTTGGGACCTGTATTTGGGGAATGCGTCAGCTCCCTCCCCTGGGGGCTAGAAGCCGCTGAGGACAAACGCCATTGTGTAGTTTTCATAGGCATTTCCCGCTCCCAGCCTACAAATCCTGGGGAGATCCAGCGATCAGTCTTGGGGGGTAATCGCTCTTGCTTTAACCTCCCTGGATCTGGATTGTGATCTAGGGTGGAAGTTGTGGGTGGGTTTACAGCTTGCCAGAAACGGAAGTTGCCCCCCACACGTTCGGGACGAAAATTCCTCTAGCTGGCCTTAAAGCCATAGTGTGGCAACAAGCCCAAAAGTCAAGCAATTAAGTGGCAACATGCCAAGGCAAAGGAAACAGAAAAATGCAACCCTAGACTCCTATTTTGGGGGCACAGAGCGGGAAAAGGACTGTGAGGTCAGAAGTCCTGCTCCAAAAGCCCCAGGGGAAAACATGAGCGGTTTGCAGGCCATAGAGGACCTTAAGAAGGACTTTAAAAATCAAATAAGAGAAGTGGAGGAAAAATTGGAAAGAGAAATGAGAAGGATGCAGGAAAAGTATGAAATGAGGGTCAACAGCCTGACTGAGGAAAACAACACCTTAAAAAATAGACTAACTCAAATGGCAAAGGAGGCCCAAAAGGGCAATGAGGAGAAGAATGCCTTAAAAAGTCGAATTTGCCAGATGGAAAAAGAATCTCAAAAGTTCACTGAGGAGATTCATTCCTTCAGAGTTAGACTGGAGAAAATGGAAGCTAGTGACTTTATGAGAAATCAAGATGCTGTTAAGCAGATCCAAACAAACGAAAGATTAGAAGGCAATGTGAAATATCTCATGGGAAAAACCACTGACCTGGAAAATAGATCCAGGAGAGACAATTTAAAAATTATTGGACTACCTGAAAGCCATGATCAAACAAAGAACCTAGAAATCACCCTTCAAGAAATTCTCAAGGAAAACTGCCCTGATGTTTTAGATCCAGAAGGCAAAATAGAGGTTGAAAGAATCCACCGATCACCTCCTGAAAAAGATCCCAAAAAGAAAACTCCCAGAAATATTATAGCCAGGTTCCAGAATCCCCAGATCAAGGAGAAAATACTACAAGCAGCCAGGAAGAAACAATTTCAATATTGTGGAAACACAATCAGAATAGCCCAAGACCTGGCAGCTTCTACACTGAGGGATCGAAGGGCATGGAATATGATATTCCAGAGGGCAAAAGAACTGGGAATGAACCCAAGGGTCACCTACCCAGCAAAACTGAGTATTTTGTTTCAGGGGAAAATATGGTCATTCAGTGGAATAGAGGACTTTCAAGCATTCTTGAGGAAAAAACCAGAATTGAATAGAAAATTTGACATCCAGACACAAGAAGCAAGAGATGCCTGAGAAGGTAATCAGGGAAAAGAAATCAAAGGAACTTATCAAAGTTGAACTATTTACATTCCTATATGGAAAAGCAATAACTGTGACTGATGATATCTTTCTCACTATGAAAATAATGGAAGGGGGTGTGGTCATATGAATACATATGTGAATGTGTGTGTATATGGTTACAGTTATATATGGATAGAGGGCATAGGTTGATTTTGTTGGGAAGGGAGAGTACTCAAGGGATGAAATTATGAGGTGAGAGAGGAAAGTGGCAAGAGGAGATGGGGAGAGACATAGTAGGGTAAACTATCTCATGTAGGGGAAGTGGGTGCAAAGGAGGGGGAGAATAAGGAAGGCTAAAAAGGCAAAACCACATTCACGTTGAATTTGGTTCAGGGAGAAAATGACATACATACTAAATGGGATATCTCAACCTGCAGCAGGATAGGGGGAAGGGGGATGAGAGGAGGGACGATGGATGGGAGGGCATCCTTGGGGTGAGGGGAGGTTGGAAGTACCCACTATAGAAGAGGGACAGGATCATGTAGGGAATGGACCAGGTGGGGAGTGGGATGAGTGGGAGGGAATTATAAGCAGCCTTGTACAATATATCTACTATGATAATGTTTTGCATAGCTAGACATGTACAACATATACTGAATTACTTATATCCCAAGAAGGAATGGGTGACAAGGGAGGAAGGAAATGGATCTGAAATTCGAGGTCGTAACATTAAATGTTTCAAATATATATATAAATACTATTATTAATACTCTTTTGCCTATAATTGGGAGATAAGATGTGCAGGCATTGGGACACAAAGATTCATCTTCCTCTAATGGAAAAGTCGATGGGGGTATGGGAGAAGGTATGGGAGAGAGCAGATTGGAGGAAGCGATATCCTGTGGGACTGCTATTCTGGGAGGTTGGGTAGGGGAATAATGGGGGGAAAATGATTGTAACTCAAAATCTGGCAGAAATGAATGATGTAAAACAGAAGTTAATAAAGTATTTGTTTAAAAAAAAAAGGCTTATTGCCCTGGTCTACCTATGGATCATGTAGAGCAGGGAATCCACCATCAATGCATGATAAGTGTCAATGATTTCTGTCATAATAATCTTATCCACTCAGGGAAAGTACATTTAGGCACTGTGAGGAAAAATACTTTAAGCAAGTGAAAGAAAATGGGGATTCACAGGGTGGCTAGGTGGCACAGTGAATAGAGCACCAGCCCTGGAGTCAGGAGGAGCTAAGTTCAAATTCGGCCTCAGACACTTAACACAAAAACTAGCCGTGTGACCTTGGGCAAGTCACTTAACTCCAATTGCCCTACTTTTCTCCCTACAAAAAGCAAAAACAAACAAACAAAAAAAAAAACATCATGGTTGACTCTCTGGGAATTGGAGAAGGGAAAGATATATTTGAAGATGAAAGTGATGTTTAAAAAAAAAAGAAAGATGTCAGTATATTTCTTAAATTGTGTGTCCCAAATAAAAGCAAGTGTCAGGTTTAAAAGCTATTCCTTTATCATAATAAACACAGATACAGTGCTTTAGTGTTTATAAAAAACATTAAAAAAATTAAATTAAAGGGGGATTCACACTGTGCCACTGCTTACCTCTGCCCCCCGCCTCCCCAGGAGGGTGACTTGGTCCAACTGTAACCCCAGGGTTCCACCACTTTTCTGTCCCATTTGCTTGGCCCCTGACCTTATATGCTCCTCCTGGGTATTGGGACTGCCCTGTCCAATTGTAGGACCAGGAAAGGTTTTCCTTGTTGCTTCTATCCCTTTCTCCTTCTTCTGGGGATTTGCAGGCTACTACACTATAGTAAGCAAGGGACACTGTCCTATGCCACCTAACTTCCTCTCCTCCTTACAACTTGGCCCAGGCACTGAAATCTCTCATTATGTCTCTGGCAATATGTACAAAAAGAAGGAATTGGGCTTAAATACTAGTTCCATCACTTAAAAGCTGTGTGAACTTGGGCAAGTCCTCTTGCTTCTCTGTGCCTCAGTTTCCTCCATCTATAACATAAAGGAGATTGGGCAGTAGATCTCCAGTAACCCTTTCAGCTGTAGCACTCTGATCCTGCAGGTATGGTATAAAACACTTAACAGAGGGGAGTCTTTGACAGAACGTGTCTGTGATGGAGGCGGCCATCATTCCCAGCACCATGGATCTGTTTATGCTTTGAATCAACCACATTTATTTTTCCTGTCTAGAGCATTGCCAAGATTGTCAAGTATTTTGGCAATCAGATTACTATATTGTACTTATTTTCTCTTTTAGTCAATTGCATTTTAATGGATATTTACATGTTTTGCAGCTAAACTACTTATACTTTTACAGAAGAAAAATAAATGTCTTCTGTGTATCAATTCACCTGCATGATTGTCTCTAGAATTTTTTTGAGGGATGGGGGAAGTTAAAGACTCCATTCCTCTTACTGAAATTTAGTTTCTTTTTTAGAATGATAGAGCTTAGCACATTGTCTGGCATGTAGTAGATGCTTAAAATGTTAGTTGATTGACTGATTCATATCTACCAATGCCTTTTTATTTAAACCAAATTTGATACAAGGGTAGATTAGGACATCAGGTTTCAACATGGGGAGTTGAGTGCAGAGCATCTTGAAAATGATGATAGACTCAGATAAAGACATTGGTTCATGTCTCAACTCTACCCTTTACAATGGGACACTGCCCCCATAATTTCAATTTTAAGCCATAACTTTCTCATCTGTAAAACAAATAAAAATATTTCCACCACCTACTTCAGAAGGATCTTGTGCAGAAATTTCTATTGATAATATTGTTCAGTTGTTTTCAGTCCTGACTCCTTGTGAGCCCATTTGATTATTCTTAGCCAAGATGCTGGAGTGGTTTACCATTTCCTTATCCAGATCAAGTGACTTGTCCAGGTTCACATAGCTAGTAAGTGTCTGAGGCCAGATTTGAGCTCAGGAAGGTAAGTCTTCCTGACTCCAAGCTTGGCACTCTTTTTACTGTGCCACCTATCTGCCCACTGAGTGTATAGAAGAGTGAAACATTATTCAATTCAATTCAACTAGAATTTCCCTAGTAGACTTGTGGGATTACATAGAGTATTATGGGGAAACAAATGCTCTGAATAGTCACTTAGTCCTCCTTCTGTGGTCTGCAATCACGGACAGAACCCAGGATACAGAAGCCACAAATTTTGGTACAAATCTTCATTTTGATACTTGTTAACTATGTGACCCTTGGAAAGTTGCTTAACCTCTGAAGTTTCATTTTACCCTTTGTATAATGAAGATTATGTTCAAAGCCCCTGTACCACCAAACTCCCATGGATGAGGAGGCTTCAATGATTTAATCCTTGTAGAGAGCTTTGTAAACCAGAAAACTCTACAGATACATTGGTTATTATTTTCTAGGTTTGGGAACAATTCCATGTTCTCACAAAAGAGTCAAATGTTCAACCTTTCAGCAAGTCTGTAAACATAAAGATCCAGACTTGAAAAACACTAAAAATTGTTGGTCTGAGTTTAACAAGTTACAAATTGAGGGGTGGCTAGGTGGCGCAGTGAATAGAGCGCCGGCCCTGGAGTCAGAAGGACCTGAGTTTGGAGCCGGCCTCCGACACTTAATCCACACAAACAAAAACCTAGCCGTGTAACCTTGGGCAAGTTACTTAACCCCAATTGCCCTAAAGGGGCGGCTAGGTGGCGCAGTGAGTAAGAGCGCCGGCCTCAGAGTTGGGATGACCCGAGATCAGATCAGGCCTCAGAAAATGAGCACCCACGCATAAATAATGACTAGCCGTGTAACCTTGAGCAAGTTACTTAACCCCAATTGCTTTAAAAAAAAAAAAGTTACAAATTGGGGAATGATTATTCACATTAATCAAAATAACTTCTAATTCTATTAATCAGAAGAGAGGGATGGGAGTAAGTTGGCTAGAAAGCATACATATATCCATACCAACTTTGTTCCTGATTGGAGGAAGACATGGGAGCAACTCGGACTTCTTAGTCATTGCCTATCTTTGGAAATGGGAAAGAGACAAACAGTTAGTATGAACTCCCCCAGAAAGCTGAAGCACATAGTAGAACAGATTACAAACCAGAATCCAACAATGTGTGATTTACATGAGACACACTTGAAACAAAAAGACACACACAGAATTAAAACAAAGGTCTGAAGCAGAATATACTATACTTCAACTAAAGTAAAAGAAAATGCAGGGGATAGCAATCATGATCTAAAGGAAAGCAAAAACAAAAATAGACCTAATTAAAAGAAATAATCCAGAAACTACTTCGTGTCAAAATGTATCATGGACAGTGAAGTGATATAAAAAAAAATTATAGCAAGTTTCTCTTGTTTCTCAAATATGTACAAAAAAAGAGCAAAATTTATTTTTAAAAAATATCATTACAGGGGCGGCTAGGTGGCACAGTGAGTAGAGCGCTGGCCCTGGAGTCAGAAGGACCTGAGTTCGGAGCCGGCTTCAGACACTTAACCCACACAAACAAAAACCTAGCCGTGTAACCTTGGGCAAGTTAATTAACCCCAATTGCCCTAAAGGGGCGGCTAGGTGGCTCAGTGAGTAAGAGCGCAGGCCTCGGAGTTGGGATGACCCAAGATCAAATCCGGCTCAGAAAATGAGCACCCACACACAAATAATGACTAGCCGTGTAACCTTGAGCAAGTTACTTAACCCCAATTGCTTAAAAAAAAAAATGAAAAAGAAAAATATCATTACGCAATTGACAAATGGTCAAAGGATATGAATGGGTAGTTTTCAAAAGAAAGCCAAATTATCTATAGTCAGATCACAAAATGAGCAAAATCACTATTGATTAGAGAAATGCAGATTAAAACAACTAAGAGGTATTACCTCACATCTATCAGAAATGTCAAATATTGGAAAAGATAAGGGAAAAATCGTTACGCTAATGAACTACTGTTGGAGTAATGAACTGGTCCAATCATTTTGGAGAACAATTTGGAACTAGGCCCAAAGCGCTATCAAATGGTGCATACTTTTTTAACCCAGCAATGCAACAAATATATCTATATCCCAAAGAGCAAAGAGAAAAAAAGGTAAAGGACTTACATGTACAAAATTATATGTAACAATTTCTTGTAGCAAAGAATTTGGAACTAAAGAGATACTCATCAATTGGGAATTGACTAAAAAAGTTGTGGTCTATGATTGTGATGGAGTACTATTGTACTATAAGAAATGATGAGGGGGATAATTTAAAAATACATGGCAAGACATTCATGAACTAATGCAAAGTGAAGTGAGAACAATCAGGACATCATTGTCCATGGTAACACCAATGTTGTAATGATGATCACCTGTGAAAGACTTGGCTACTCTTTTCAGTGCAATGAATCAAGATAATTCCAAAAGACTCATGATTTTAAAAAATGCTATGCACCTGCAGAGAGATTACTAATGAATTCTGAGTATAAACTGAAGTAAAATTTTCTCACTCTTTTTCTTTTTTTTAATATGGCTAATACAGAAATATGTTTGCATGATTTCACAGGTATAATCAATGTATTGCTTGCCTTCTCAGTGGGTGGGGAAGGGTAGGAGGAAGGGAAAAAATTTGGAGCTCAAAATTTAAAAAGAAAAGAATGTTTAAAATAAATACATAATACATATATTTTATAAAAGAAAACATTATGTCCCCCCAAACAAAACAAAACAAAAACCTAGAATATTTGCAAAGCCTTTGCATGGGTTATTTGTATTAAGTTGGGCTTATATATTAAACAACTGGCCCTGTTTTCATTTTTCTGATTCTACTTTCCCTACACTGCACCTATAGATAATAGCTGACATTTCCACCTAGTGACTGTTTAGTGCAGTGAGTCAGTGATTCCAATTTTTCTTTGAATGCTAGAGAAGGTGATTCTCTAGAGAATATGTTGCCAATGGGCCTACCCATGAGGCCTTGGGGATGATGGCAATCCCTCAAATTCATAGAGATAATTATCTCTCAATAATTTAATTAGTGACTATGTATTTGTTGTATTTATAGGTGTTAGATGATTTTCTTGCGGGACATATGTGTGCATTTTGCTTATCTCACTTTATAGATCACAGTATCCCAGAATATCAGAGACCACCTGGTGCCCTATGTTGCAGCAAGCTTTGGAGTCAGGAAGACATGAACTCTAATGTGGCCTGGACAACTCGCTCGAGCTCTGTCAGGATCAGTTCCCTCAAATTTTAAAATCAGATGTTTAGCTCAACATATGATAATGTCATGTCGAGGTCTAAATCTTTGTTTCCATATCCTTACATCAGAGCTGGAGAGACTTCAAGTGCCATTTAGTTCAATCCCTATTTGAACCAGCCCTCACCCTCATTCCTGTGGGATCATCCAGCCTTCAGGAGGATGCATGATGTCATGGACAGAGCACTAGCTTTGGGTCAGGAAGACTGGAGGTCAGCTCATACATAGACTTTGTGCCTTGGGGCAAGTCAAGTAACAGCCCTGTGCCACAGATCCATCATCTATAAAATGAGGAAGTTAGACTCTAAGGCTTTTAAAATCCTTTGCAACTATACAATCTATCATCCCATGATCCTTTGCTTGAAAATCTCCACATAGGGATGTCTACCCTTTCTTCATGCAACACTTTCCATTCTGGGACCTGTTGAAGTTGTTCTTCATTCTTTCCTTCTTTCCTCCCTCCCTGACTTCCTTCTTCCTTCCTTTCTTTTTCTTTGTTTTTTCTCTTCCTCCTTTGCTTCTCCTGCTCATCCTCCTCTTTCTTTTTTCAACCCAAATCTGCTCCCCTGTAAACTCTAGCCATTGTCTCTAGTTCTCTCCACTGTGACCATTTATAATGAATGTTTTCCTTCTTCCATTCCCCAGCCTTTCCAATATTTCTTTCTTTTTACTTGTATTTACACCCCACATTTAGCACAACTTATGACACATATTTCTTAAAAGTACTTGTTGACAAAGATTTGACTTGAAGACATGTCCTCCCTCAATCTTCTCTTTTCCAAATAAGCATCCCTGGACCCTCATGTTTCACATGCTCTAGGTCATTCATTATTCTGAAGGATCTTCTTGATGAGAATGGAACCCAACCCTCCATATATGGCCTAATCAAGGCAACCCTTCTGTCACCAGCCTATTCATGATCACAACTCTCTTATCACAACCTAAGATTACATTTGCTTTCTTGGTCACTATGATGCCCCATCCAGCCATAGAGATCACAAAGCACCTCAAGATAGGAGGCATGTGTGCTGTTACATTGCACACCCCTTAAAAGCAAGGACTTAGTATGAATTCAAAGGCTGGCTGTCTCTATAAGACCATGCTCAGGGGCATCAGAAACTGCTACCTAGGTCCAGAATGTCCTACTCAGGAGGCATTTAGATCCCAGAACCCTATCCATAGAGAGGTATTCTGGAAATATTAATTAGAGTCACTCTTCTTGAAGATAAAGTGACCGAGCATTCCTCCAGATGCTTCTCGGGAGTCTTTGCTGTATGTATCCTAGCTAAGCCTCTCGAGACACCATCCACTGCACCTAGGTAGTTAACACAAGGTTGTTCCCTTAAAGAGTGATAAAATTTGACTTTGGTTGAGAAATCCTAGAACTGAAAACCCTGATGCAATTTCATTTATCTTCTGGTTCAAGTAAAATTTTTGTTTATATTCCCTCATGTTATATTAACAACAGGGATGTCTCCTTCCAAGTGAATTTCTACATAGTGTTCATTCTAGTTAATTTCTCTTCTCCTCTTAGCCAGGATTAAATATTTATCTTATTATTATTTCTATGAACTAGCATTCTCAGTAAGGAGATGCAGGGACTGTGTCATTGTCTACCTACTTCTCAGAAATCACTCAGAAAAACACTTTGTGGTATTGTGCATCAATAAGCATACAAATACAAGTGTTAATAAGCTCTAAGCCTTTGAAAATGGCCTCCAAATTAAACTTCCATAGAATTGCAGGGCCACTGGTGCTTCAGATGAAATCCATGCAATGTAACAAAGGACAGTATGGAAGAAGATCCCCAAAGGGTAAAATTTGAAGGTAGAAAGTAATGTGTTGATGATGGCCAAAATATTTCTCTAAACAACAAAAGAAGTTTTTAAAATAACATTGTGTTCATTGGGGCATAATTTTTTTTTCTATATCCTCATTCAGCAAAATCCCTTCCTCATAGATTATATAAATAGCTATATATAGATGTAGATATGTATCACATATACATGTATATATGTAGATGTAGATATGTAATATAGTTTTTATTTTACATCAATTCACATTATGCAAATTCAACTTCACCTTAAAGAATTCTGAAAGAAATCTGTACTCCAAAAAATACCTATGTTAACTTTACTCTAAAGTTCTGTGTTCTCTCTCTCTCTCTCTCTCTCTCTCTCTTTGTGTGTGTGTGCATGTGTGTGTGTGTGTGTTTCTCTCTGTGTCTCTCAGACTCTCTCTCTCTCTCTCTCTTCTCTCTCTCCCCCCTCTCTCCCCACCATCCATCAAAACAAAATAAAACCCTCCAAGGGAAAGTAGTAGAACAGAAAGGGAGAGCCACTTCCCTTGGTACCCACCCACCTCCTTTTCTGCCCCTGTCTTCCCTTGGTCACTGCTCAGGAACCATGAGCCTGTCCCAGCTGGCTGCTCCTCCTCTTGTTCACACTTCTCTGTCCCAAATACCCACATGTCCCTGAACCACGTGATAGCCTTCTCTCTCTACAGGCTTCCTTCTCCATCTGCTTGGGCAAATTCACATCACAAAAAAAAAATCACTTTATGTAAAGTTCTGTGGAAAGGTCCACTTATGGAAAGCAAAGTGGAAACTATCTGTACATACATACATACTAACACACATATCCTATTTTTTTTTGTTTTTTGTTGAATTGCTGGGTTCTATATATTCTAATACTATGAAAGTCAACTTAGATTCCATAAACAAAACACCATTTCCTAAAGAATAAGACCAACTTGGAATATCTACAGTGGTTTCTTAACCAAATGGATGTATGGACATAATCACAATTGAGTATTTACTGAGTCTTTTCAAAGCAACCAAGGACCCCATGAAAAAGTCTCAGAATTACACATCCAACATGTCTAAGGTAATCCTAAATCCAGAATTATGCAAATGGAAAAACATACAAAAATATTTGTCTAAAATCTGTAGTCTATTAGATTCATGCAATTGTCCCAAAACCACACAGATAAGTATTAAAGCTTTTTTCCACAAATAAAAAGACTAACAGTAGTCTACAACTAGACTGTTCTTAAACATAACTCTTTGTCCCTTGATTTGGCAATCAGTAAATTGCTGGCTGAGATTATCTCAGGAGTAGATTTCAGACAAGAACCCATGTTTCCTGGTCTCTATTCTAATGTACTTTTTTTCCTTTTTTTTTTTTTTTAAGCAATTGGGGTTAAGTAACTTGCTCAAGGTTACACAGCTAGTCATTATTTATGTGTGGGTGCTCATTTTCTGAGGCCAGATTCAATCCTGGGTCGTCCCAAATCTGAGGCTTCGGCTTTTACTCACTGAGCCACTTAGCCGCTCCTCTAATGTACTTTTCATTGTCACATGTTAACTCATTTATACAAGCTGACATTTAAAGTTCATGTGTATATATTATGTATTCAGAAATGTATCAGTATACACATTAGAGTTTTTTTTTTTTTGTGGGCAAACAGGTATGTACATTCCATTCCTGGCAGATGGTGGTTACAATTCACGTGTTACTATTTGTGAATGACATTGTACTGTTTACATCAAGCCCCAGCAGGTCATGGAGCCCCCAGAAGAAATTTGTGCTCCATTTGGAGCTTGATTCATATATTCATACAGCAGTGACCAAGTGGATGAAAAATATTACAACATAAATCTGATTTGACACCCTATAGAGCCAGTCTAATTATGAATTTCTGGGACAGACAGGCCATGTAAACAATGAGCTGAGCCCAGAAACCAAAGAGGAGAAGAAGAGTGAATTGAACTATTTTCAGCAGATTGAAGAGCTCTTTTTCTGATCCAACCTCCCCATGACAGTAAAAGCCCAATTTTCCGAAGTAAATATTTTACTGGTATTGCTAGATGACAGACAGTGAAACTTGGAACTCCACTGGTTCTAGGGAACTAAAGATGAGCATTCCCCAGACGGCAATGGAGGGCCATATGTCAGGTGTGAGCAGGATAGAAGTAAAGGGCAGCATCTAAGAATTATATATGAATAAGAAAAAATAGACTAGTTATGTAGCAAGAGAGAAGGGTGAAGAAAGGCAGTGGGCTAGAGGGTTCTACTGACACCCAGGGGATGGGAAAAAGTGAGGAAAGTCTGAGATTTGGGGTCGACTTTCTATAGTAAACATTTGTGAAAACAGAGATGGGTCAAACAAATGGCAAGGCAGAAAAGATGAAGATTTGCACCAGTGGAGGGATTTCCCAATTCAATTTAAAGAGTTCATAGATCAATTTGAATATCTGAGTAAACATATGTATATATGCGTGCTAACACACTATATATACATGCAAGCACGTGCACACATTGATACATCCATGCACTGTAGTGCATAATACAGCCATGCACAATTGCATCTGTGTATACAAAACATATATGTGCACTTGATGGTGTACCTACTCTTACATGCATATATGCACATACACATATGCCTACACATACATACACAATCACAAAGTCATACTTTTGTAATTAATCTCAAAAATCTTTGGGCAGTTTTAAAATTTAATAGCCTAATTTAAGTTTTAATAACTTTACACTAAGACTCGTGAACATGTGCACTATATATGCATATGTATACACTCATACACACACATTTCAACTAAGGAGTTATATGGAAGAAGTGGTGTGAACAATTAACAAGGAAAACTGTAAGGAGAAGCCATGGAAGAAGTAAAGGGCAGTCCATGTCCATCAACACTGCTCTCAATGTCAAGAGAAGGGGGGAAGGGAATGTTGAGTAGTGCCTTATGCTGTGAAATTATGGGAAGGCACCAAAAGGAGTCACATAAAATGGACAGGAATAGATGGGCAGTGAGTTATCCACCTCATTGAGGAACTATCCACATCATGACTTCACAGATACATTAAAATAGTCTATTTTCTAAAGAACAACACAACAATAACTGTGTTGTTTCTTTTATTCCTTTTTTTCTTTCCTTTTTCTCCCATCCCTTTTTCCTTCTTTCATTTCTTCCTCCCTTTCCTCCTTTTTCCTTTGTTTCTTCATCCTTTCCTTCTTTTTTCCCCTCATTTCTCACTCCCTTTCTGTTTTTGTGCTGGCTCTTTATTAAATTTCATAGGAATGCAGGAATCCTCCCTTTTTTGTTGAATTTCAATGCTTTCAAAATTATTTTTTCCACAGTTTCAGAGATAACAAACCCCTATTTGTGATGGCTCTATTTTGGTATCTATGTATCTGTTCTATGTATACATATACATTTACAAAATTATTCAAACGAAGAAAAAGAAGAAACCAACGGCTCATTTGGCCATTTTTTCCATTAGTCTGTCTACATTGTCACCTAAAACAATATAACCGAAGTACGTTCTAGGTTCCTTATTTCCTTTGACTTGTAAATTTTTCTTTCTTTCTTTCTTTCCTTTGAAGCAGCTCTTCCAAGTTATCCACTTTTTTATGTGAGTCAATTTTTTTGGTTGTTGTTGTTGCTTGTTTATTATCGGGATATATTTTTAGTATTTCTTCTTTGGATTTTTTTTTTAAATTGACAAGATCTCATCTCTGTTAAAGGGAACCAGCTGTTTTCCTCCCAGATCATTTTCTGAAGCTGTTGTGTGCCATAATTACACTGCAATTACCCAGCAATATCCATAAACGCCGATGAGGAGTCGATGTGTCCTTCGCACTCGTTAAGAGTCACAAACATGATCGATGCCTTGGGTCCCAGTCTGACGATTGCCCTCGATTGGAAAATTCGAGGGTGCTATCACCAAAAAGATAAGAACAATTAAAAGATAGGGCTTCTTCCCTGATGAGGAACTTGGGTCACAAGGTGAAACCATCAAAAGTGTTTGGTTTCTTGAAAAAGTCTTTTGAAAACAAGATTTTAAGAGATACCTTAAAGGAACCTCAGATGGGTTGAAATAAAATAGTTATGTGCAAATTGGGAAATTGTAAGGGCACTGTTCTTTCTCCTTTCCTTCATTCCCAAAGAACTTGAATCATATCTCTCTTTCCAGACCGGCTTCACCTAAATCTAACCACCCCTGTCTCTTCTCCTTACTCCTCTCATCCCTGACCTCTTCCAAATGTTTCCTGTCCTTTCAAGTTATTTACATGAAGATATTTGCTTTTTGTAATCTCAAATCTTTTCCTAAATCAAGCCATTAATTTTACCTTTATTATCCCAGAGTTAAATATCAGTTAGATGTTTAGGCAGAAGAGGTGAAGACAAGATTTGTTTCAGATGGGTTGCTGAGAAGGATTTTCTTTTTTTTTTTTTATTTGCACAAGGATGGGGCTTTTTAGCTTCCAAAGCCCTGAACATTGGAGTATTTTTCAATTTTTCAGGGAGGAGGAAGAAGTGGGATGGTCTCCATGTTGTAAGAAGCAGCTGAGCCTCTCCAGAGGCATGCAGAGTGGAAAGGTGCACACGTGCAAACAAACTGTCTCCTTTGCACATACCATCAAGCCTGATAGGCAGCTGGGGACTGAAGTGTTTTCATAATATTTATTTTGGCAGAAGAGGCAGGAAATATTCTGATTTTGTAGCCAGCTGGGCATCCAGTGGAGGCGAGCCTTCAATGAGCCCCCTTCTGACCTTCACTGATCAGAACTTTTGACAGTTTTGAAGAATTCAGATCAAAAGAAGGCTTTATTATCATTTCCTGCTAAGGCTAGCACCATCTCCACTTGTAAATGCCAAACTGTTGGGTCTTAGCTGCCAATGCTCTGGATTGATGTCAGATTTCAAAGTTGAGACTTAAAATCACTCTCTTTCTTGCCAACACTCACACAAACCCTGGAAAACATTTCCCCAGACTCGTTCCAATGGTGACAGCTAAGAGAACTGCTGGAGAAGTGTTCTCTAGGAGAACTGAGGCTCATTTAACATCTTGGGCTTAGCATGATCCCACCCCTGTTGTCTGTCTGTCTGTCTGTCTGTCTGTCTCTCTCTCTCTCTCTCTCTCTCTCTCTCTCTCTCTCCCCCCCTCTCTCTCTTTAATTAATAACACCATTACCTTTTGGAGAAAGAGATTTGTCTCTCAAAACAAACAAATTTCTTGCCGAGCCCTGGAGTGTTAGAGTGAGGGAAGAGTTACACTCTGCTGCCATGTTAAAAGCTCTAATAAGGTCCCACCCGTTCCTTTTTTCTGTAGCAGAAGTCTTGCCAAATGTCGGTGTGTGCTGATGGCAGCCACTCCAGAACAGGACCCACTTGCATAATCAGCAGAATCCTTTTCTTTCTAGCAATTCCAACAGCCCACTGTCAAAGCACGGTGTTGATTAGTCTTTAGCAGTCAACAAAGATTACAGTACCACAGATGGTCAACTGAATTGCACCAAAAATCATCCTGCCAGTTCTCATGGAGAACAGTTGAGAAGGGTTCACGATCAACCTGGCCAGGACTTAACTTGTAACAGAGGGGAAAAAATAACAAACTCCAAAGCCAAGAAAATGACCTTTACCCTTGCCATGTGAATCATGGGTTCATGGGATTTGGACTTCAAAAGTACCAGCCGAAAGAGTTATTTTGTAAATGGAGAAACTGAGTTTCAGAGAGACTAAGTATTGCCCATGCCTAGAATGATTCAGAAACACGAATACTCCTTACTATAGTTAATCAATATTTCTATTAGGTTATATGCTATCAAATCACGAAATGACCTTGTACTCTGGTCACCCAAATGATTGGAATGTTGGTTCACAGATTTCAGAGGCACAGTTTCCCCCTGAATCATGAAATGCCTTCTTCAGAATTCTATGTCATGTAAATAGGGACATTTCTATGTGTGTGCTCTTAGATGTTCTTTTCCCCTTTTTTTGTAAAACCATGACACTATGATTCCAGGTCTCAGTTTCCCAGCAGAATAAATTGATGCTTATTGTCTTCCAAATATCATGAGTAATTTTTTTCATTGTTTCCTTTCCCAAATCTTTAACTGACATGAAATTGATGCTTAATACTGTGCCACCCCCTCACCCTCTCTATTCACATAAACGGGTTTCCGAGAAGTTAAGTCTGAGGTCCTTTGTAGATCAGCATCTACTCAAGACCAGAGTTTGTGAACCCCTTCTCTAGTGAAAACACCATAATATGGAGAAGGAAGGCCCCTGGACTTTGGCTCCTTCCATTACAATTCAGCTAAGTGGCACAGTGTATAGAGGGCTGGCCCTGGAGTCAAGAGGATCTAAATTCAAATCTTTCTAGTTGGACAAGTTATCTAATCCTTTTTGCCTCGTTTTTCTTCATCTGTAAAATGAACTGGAGAAGGAATGGCAAAACATTACAGTATCTGCCAAGAAAACCTCAAATGGGGTCATGGAGAGTCAGACATGACCGAAAAAATGACTGAATATGTAATGGAAAGTGTGAATGAATGGCAATTGTTGATCTAGAAGCACTGAGTGTTTGTTTCCTTTTGAGGGGGGTCTAATTCATTTGGGGGCCTCTGTTGGGTAGGAGAATGGGCATTACTAAAATGACTGGGTGTTGCCAGTCTAGTATATTCTTCAAATTTTACCTAATGATTGTCAGTCTAAACCACAGGGACACTACGGATTTGGGATGACCTATGTAGTACCTTTAGGCAAATCAGAAAGAACTAGAGAAAGAAGAGAATTATGCTGTCTGGGGGCAACCATTAACCTTGGATGCATTGTCTACTTTTATTTATGGATTCTTGCAGCTATTTTATGTTCTATATGTTTTTTGAATGAAATGCAGGTGACCTTGCAACTGATTCCAGCATTTACTCTCTGAGGTAATTGCATGGGTCACTAAGTTGGGTCACTAAGTTGAACAGCAAAGGTGGACAAGCAGCTCTCACATGAACACTCTGTTAATATCCCATAGACCCAACTCTGTGACTCTAAGAAGTTGTAGCATGTACAACAGCCATATTCCAAAAACTTGTTTTGATAGACAGGATAAATTAGGCTGTGAGTAATCAACAGGTTTCAAACCCATTGGTGAGTTAGGCAGACAGCTACCCCAAGTATGTGCAGACTTCCCTGATAGAATGAGTAGATGAGAGCATTTTTTTTTTTTTCCAAAAGCCATGAAGGCAGCTGAGGCAGGTGCTGTGGAGTGCTCAGAGCTTGGTCAGGAATGGTCATCTACCTCAAATGTCATCTACTTTATCCCTGGCTATTGCTTTTTCACAGTGACATTTGTCTTGCCACTGGGCTTTGATGACTCTAGAGAGAGAGTGAGGCTGATGACTGTGCAACTCTGGCTCACCTAAATCCAATCCCTGCAAAAATCAGGACATGACCTCCTGATGTGATTGATTATATGTGAAAATGAGGAACAAAAAACAATTTACATAGGTACTAGGATCCTATTAATCATATTTCCAAGATTTAGATATGAGATTTATAAAAAAAAACTTGGAGTGGTTGAAATATCAAGAGAGAGAGATCGATCTTCTTGGGCTGCCCTCAGAATTGAACCTTGTGTATGTAAACTGAGAGCATGTGGCCCTAGGTCATGGATTACATACATATGACCCTAGACCAGATAAGGGCATTGAGAAGCAGAGAAATAACATGATATATCCAAGGTCAAACAGTCAGTATCAGGGCTGAAAACTACAAACAGGACTTTGGACTTAACTCCAGAGTCCCACCCATTGAGAATGCAAATGATACCAGAGTTTGCAAGGATCGCAAACATGCATGCATGCATGCATATACACATACATATATACAAATATATATATATATATACACACATATATATAAATACATGCATATTTGCATGTATATATGTCCATTTTGTGGTGAGATTAAAAATCATCAACAAATACATTTAATAGATAAATGAGGGACTCAAAAGTGACTCAGAAAAGAAACACTGAACTTCCTTTGTGTCTCACTGAGTCCTCTACAGTTATCCCTGTGTCACTCATGCATTGGTGAAACTCAACTGCTACATATTCAAGCCAGGAAGAAGAAAGTATAACCAAACCTGGAAGTGACAAGAATGACCTTGCAGAAATCATAGAGATGCCCTCAAAGTCTCTTCCAGAGAAATCTTAGTGAGAGATTTCCTTAAGTCCTTAGCTTCTGTCGAGGACTCAAGAACAAATGAGATGCTTCTATTTTGCAGACTCAAGAATAAATGAGATGCTTGTATTTTTCAGTCCAGAAGGTGAAACACATCTGTTAACTGTGCTTCTCAAGACATCTTCCACTATTTTTAGGCTCCTTGGTCAGATTTCTTCTTCCTTCCTCCCTCCCTGTCTCCCTCCTTTCTTTCCTTCCTTCCTTCCCTCTGTATTTTGTTTTTAAATATATTTTATTATTTATTAACTTATCTATCCATTTGGAATTTATGCTCAGATATGGTGTTCCCTCCACTGGGTTAAATCTGTGGCCCATTATCAGAGTATTTGTCACATGCACACGAAATTACTTGAAATCATCTTGCTGGCATTGCTCTTCTTCAAAAGTACTGTCAAACTGCTCCTAAGTTTGGCCCATCACTCAGCTTTTGCCACATCATCTGATCATGACCTTTTCTTGGGTTTGGCTCCCACTTCAACAGACTCATGGAGAAACATCAATTCTTAGTACTAATGCACAGTGTACTCTTACATAAGAAATTCTGGGAACAAGCTGATCTCTGTCCCCAGATCCTGCCTTTGTTTTTTTGCAACCTGAAGAAGCAGTCTGTTTTCATTGGATCCCCATTGCTATTGAACACCAGGAAGCTCTTGATTGAAAGTTGTTTCAAAACTTCCATTGAACATCTATGGATTTGAAGCCATTTCTAAGTCCTTCTGGATGGTTCTCATGTGAGTCAGCTTGGATCTGCTCTGACACTCTATTCATTGAACAGCACAGCTAAAAGAGGCATTGGTGGCCTTGGAAGTCTTTCATGGAGTTGCCACACTAGGCTATTAATGCTTACTGAAGCAGTGGTATGCCTTTCATATGTAGTTCTCAAGGCCTGATATTTATGTCTATCTGGTAAGGTTACAAACTGTCTCAGACTTAAAATCATCAAAGAGATTTAGGAAAGTTCATGATAAGAAATGAGTTCAAGGACAGGCAGGATTAGCATCAGTCAAATCTGATTTATTTTCCTAGTCTTAAACTAATATGGTGGTTTATTTTGGGAGGAGCATTTTGTAATTGTTGGCTGAGAAATCAGCAAAGGTTACCAAATTTGTTTAATTCAGTTTAAAACATCTAAATAATACTTAAACTTAAGAAAATGTATTTTAGCAAAACTGAGTGAAACTATTGTCTCAAAATTGGAAAGATATGGAATTAGTCAGAAAGGAGAAATCTTAGTATGAAGACTGCCTTCACTACTACAGATTTCCATCCAACTTTGATGATTAAGCAGATAATTCTTTGTGAGTTGCTTCATGGACATAGAATGTAAATAAATTCATTTTATCCGTCCAAAAATATATGGCTAGTAAATGTTCAAAATGGAATTGGATGTCAGGTCTTTTCAAATTCCCAACTCCAGATCTTAGCTACCCTGCTCCTAGATATTCTCTGTAACTTATTTACAATGGTTGAGAAGGTGAAAGTACTCATTTCACATTAGGAAATTTAATTATTTGTTATTTGTATCTAATTCAGGAGACACCAAATTCAGTAAAATAAAGGAAGGTTGTCTACCCTCATGTTGTCTGAATGATACATCACTAGGGACTTTTCTGGTGCCTCTTGGAATAAGCATTACTATAGGCTGGGATTTCAGTACAGATGAACTCAATGCCATAATTTAATTAAAAAACAGGCAGTTAAGGAAAGAACTGGAATCATAACTGTGGTGGGTAGAGAAGCAGGCCTAGAGTCGTGAATACTCATCTTCCTGAGTTCAAATCTTCAGACACTCATGAGTTTTGAGACCCTTGGCAGGTTACTTAACCCTGTTTGTCTTAGTTTCTTAATCTGTAAAAGGAAATGGAGAAGGAAATGGCAAACCACTCAAGTGTCTTTGCCAAGAAAACTCCAAATGGGAGTCAGACATGACCAAAAAATGACCTAAAAACAACAACATGCAGATCATTGAATAGAAGATTCTGTGATGCCAATCATCACAACCTGACCAGGACTTGGAAAATAAAGCCTCATAGAGACAGAAGGGTTAAGGGATTTGGGGGGGCTTACACTGCCAGTAAGGACCCACTGCAGAACTTCAACTGAAGGTGTTCTGACCACAGGACTGGGCTGCCAACACTTTTCTATGGTAAATTCATTTAAAAGATTCTTATGGGGAAGTGGAAATATCTATTTAATAATATTCCTCTAGATAGAACCAGAAAGATACATAGATATTGTCTCTTCTTTCACACCATTCAGTTCTTAGAGGAGGAAGCTGGAGTCCAGAGTGGGGAGTTTTCTTACCCAAGGTTACTTAGCTAGCACTGGTAGAACTGAGTCTTGCCTACATGTCTTTTGCCTCTAATCTCAGATCCCTTGTCTCTTCTCTGTGTTCCTGGTCAATAAATTCCTCTGATTGCTTCCATATTGGTGCTTATCTTATACTTTTGGATGAGATTTGGGGCCCTGAAGGAGAAGTTTTTGAATACTTCTGAACCATCCATAAAAGGACCGTGGGTAACCAAAGTCACTGATGATTTGGTAGCAACAAGGGTCAACAGATTACTCTTCCTCCTCCCCTTAATAATTGCCTGGTCTTTTAAATGTTCAGATGGGTTGAAATAAGAAAGAGATAATGATGAAAAAATATAACAGAAAAATGTGTTTTCCCCTTACAGGTTGGCACCCACACTAAGACTTTTACTCCTTTCTTCAAATTTCTTTAAAGAAAGGGGGCAAAAAGCAATGAACCTGTGGAAAATCATTATAAGGAGAAACTTTCAGGGAAAGGAAATGGATTCCAGACTGGAGGTGCAACAAATTTCCTTTGGGTCCTGTTGACCTGACCTCTAGTTCTGTTTCCAAGATCATTGCTGAACTTTTTCCCCATTAAATAACGCTGCTCCTCAGAATTAATGACAACCTCACAATGAGAACCTGGCTCGGTTTACTCTAGTGACCCAGCTGAATAGGAAGGAGGCCAGATTGCATGGACTCCATGGAGAGGCGAAATCCAGGAGGAAGCAGCAGTGAATTACCCAACAAGACACTTATGATCCTTACACTAAGCTTAAGCTACTGAGCTGGGACTATCACTTAAGCAACAAATAAAGCATCCTTTTCTTTTTAATAAATCTGTGTAGTTAAGGATTCTTATAATTAGGATATGCTAAGCAGCTATGCGATCAACATGAAGGCTACATATTTGGCCCTAATAAAATCTAGTGAGCCAAATTAACGAGAATCACTCAGAATAATGTTTTTAAATGCATACAACAAAATAGAATTGCAAAAGAAAACAATTGTATTGAAATTATGTTATCAAAAGATTAAAAAAAAAAAAACCTGAAGTTCACCAAGCCCAGGTTTGTATCCTATGATTAAGAGCCAACACTAAGTTGAATCTATTTGGTTCCTCCTTTTACCTTGTTTTTTTTTTTTTCAGGTTTCTATCTTCCAAATGCTATTACCCCCAGTCTCATTCCCTAAATGACCAAAATCAGCATTTTACAGGGTTTGGAAAATTTGCTTAAATAGCTTCTTATCCTCAAAGTTAACTAATGGCTGGGGTCTCCTGCATTGAACTTACATTCTAAGGTTTAATACCTTTAATTAGACAATTATATTTGCAACTTTTGTGGATTAAAATCCTCTGCAGGATTCAAGAATTATCTCACTTTCTGATTTAGGTTGCAAAACATCATTTAAGCTGTTTCCTTTGTGTACTCCTAGAGGGAGAGTGGGAAAAAGAAATATCATGCTCTCCCGCTGTTTCAGTCAATTTCAATCTTTTATTAGATCTTGATTGGATTGGATTTTTGAGAATTCTTTTTAAATTTGGCACTGTGATTTCAGAGATCTCATCATGGGAGTATACCTGCCCTTGGACTGAATGTAGAAGAGGCTCCACAACTCCCAGTGCTCAATATAAGCTACTCAAACATGGCTTTATAGAGACTCAATTTCCACCTGGGCTTTTGGCGATTCTAATCTCCTGTTTACCCATCTTGGACTATCAGTTACTGTTTTTCATTTAAAATTCTGAACTTATGTCATCCCCTTCAAAACTCCACCTTGATGATCTTGATCTTTCTTATTCATTTGAGCATTAGATTGTATAATTTGAACACATTGCATTTCCTTGGGTTGCATCATCAGTAGGTAACTTTGAGATTCTCTAAATGTTTCTAAAAGAATTATCTTTTAGGATTTATGTCTTTGTTGCAGCTAGGGAGAGCCAAGATGAAGAAAACATGGGGCATGGAGTCAGGAATAACCTAGTTCAAATCCAGCCTTAGATGCTCATGAACAGTGTAAACCTAGGCAACACACAACCTATTTCTGACCAGTTTCTCATCTGTAAAATGATAATAATCATAGTACCTACCTATCAGGGTTCTTGTGAGGGATCAAAAGGTGCTCATATTTGTGAAGCATTTAGAGCAATACCTTGCTCATAGTAAGTACTTAATAAATTCTTGTTCTGTACTCTCCCCCCACCTTGAGTAGAGGGCTATTTGAATTGTGCTTCTCTGGCACCTCACATAATGCCAAGTACATTGTGGTGACCAATACATGCTTGTTGAATGAATAAACCTATATTCTAGAAGTCTTCAACTCTCTTCTGGTGCTTCACACAATAGCTGGCACATAGCAGGGGGTTATTGGTTGATTAGTGATCTCCAATTACAGAATTAGGTAGCATCCAATGATACCCATGTTTTATTACTTGCTATGTAACTCAAGCTATATTAGGTAGGGGAGGGGACGTAGGTGCATTTCATGGCCCCTGCCCTCGATAAGCTTATATCTTCATCAAAAATAAAAAAAAATTAGGATAGTTCACATAAGCCACAAGGCATTGATGAGTATTTATGTACTTTCTAAAAGGATACAGATACATTGATGGACATAAGTTCTCATCAGTGTTCCTACTTCTGCTAACCCAACTATGTGCTCTCATTCTATATGATTCTTCCCCATGCTCTCTTACAAAGCTTCCATAGAGGATTGACCCAGTATTTACAAATAGAGACATTTTGAATGCTGTGGATAAGTTCACTTACCTTGGCAGCATACTTTTCACGTATGTACACATTGACTATGAGGTTGTTTCATGCAATGACTGAGCTAGCTCACTGTTTGAAAAGCTCCAAAGGTAAGCGTGGGAGAGAAGAGATATTAGACTGACTACCAAACTGAAGGTCTACAGAGCCATAGTGCCAACCTCATTGTTGTATGCCTGTGAAACCTTGGAAGTCTACCAGTACCATACCAAGAAACTGAATCACTTCTATTTGAATTGTCTTAGAAAGATTCTGAAGATCACATGGCAGGAGAAGGTACCAGACACTGAGCTCCTTACTCAAACTAAACTACCAAACTCTACTATGGAGAGCACAAGTCCAATGACCTGGCCAAGATGCTTAAATGTGTAATGTATGTGTGTCTAAAAGATTATTTAATGAAGAATTCACACAATGCAAGAGCCCACATGGAAGTCAGAAGAAGCATTAAAAGGACACTCTCAAGGTCTTTCTGAAGAATTTTGGAATCAATTGTGAGATATGGGAGACACTGGCACAGAACCACCCAGCATGGCACATTTCCATGAAAGAAGGTCCTGCACTCTGTGAGCAAAGCAGACTTACAGTAGCTCAAAGGAAAAATGAGATGTGAAAATCTAGAGACATTTACACTCCAAGTACTTATGTGGATTATTTGTGCTTAATCTGTTGTAGAGCATTCCAAGCTCATATTGGTCTGATCAACCACAGTTGGAAACATTGTACCTTGACACCAATGAAGTGAAGTCATTTTGGTCCTCTTCAAGAATGAAGGACAACAACCAACCCAATAATCTTAACCTATTTAATTTCAATGACCATAATTTTCTTCTGGAGTGCTTAGCATTCCATAGATGCCTGTCCTCTAATCAGAATATGCATATGTTCTTGTTCAGTCTCACTACACAATCTCTTAATTAAGGATGTCACCAACTCTTTTTAAGACTGTTGCTTTCATGACATTCTTCTTTCTTAAGGAAAAGAAAAAAAATTAATTTTATTAGACAGACTAAAGACATAAGGCTATCATCCTTGAAAGAGTTCAGAAATCCTCCTTGGAAGCTCCTAAAAAATTCTTCTATTTACCTCTTCATCCACTTATTAAACCTGCATTTTTTCAAAATATTTTAACATTTTCATTTAAAGTTTTGAACTCCAAATTCTCTCCTTTCCTGCCTCACTCCCTGTCCCCCTCTTTGAGATGGTAAACAATCAGATATAGGTTATACTTGTGCAATATATAAAATATTTCCACATTAGTCATTTTGTACAAGAAGACTCAAATAAAAGAAAAAGAAAGAAAGAAAGAAAGAAAGAAAGAAAGAAAGAAAGAAAGAAAGAAAGAAAGAAAGAAAGAAAGAAAGAAAGAAAGAAAGAAAGAAAGAAAGAAAGTAAAAAGTAGCATGCTTCAGTCTGTATTCAAACAAAATCAGTTCTTTCTCCAGAGGTGGATAGTACACTTTTCATTAATTCTTTGGGATTGTCTTGGATTGTTGTATTGCTGAGAATAGCTAAGTCATTTGCAGTTCTTCCTTGAACAGCATTGCTGGTATTATGTACAATGTTCCATGATATCCTTCTTGAGCCCAAGTTATGATTAGCCAAATGCAGCCAATTACTTCTACCCACCATATCATTTTCCATTGACCTTTCTGTAACCATTGAACTAACTCAGAAATATACTGTGCTTCTTGTGAAATTTTTATCTTCTGTTTATAAATGTAACTTTTTAAAAGTGTTTCTCTTCCTTGATAGCAATATAATTAGCCCTGCTCACAGATTCAATAAGAAATTTCTTTCAGTCAGATGCTTGAGCAAATAACAATTAGTACATTTATGTATTCTTAACTTTTTGAACCAGGAAGTGCTAGGATGTTGATCTAGTAGTGTGGCATTGTAGACACGACACTGGACTAGGGACCTGACATTCTATCCTGGCTCTTCTAATTATGAGACTATTGCCAAATCTCTTCACCCATCTGGACCTTCATTTCTTCATTTGAAAATCAACAATCATAATGACTGCTTTCAAGTCTCACATTTTGTGATTTGATATTATTCTCCATAAAGTCAATGGTTTTTTTTCAAATTTATTTATTAATTTTTAGTTTTCAACATTCATTTCCACAAGATTTTGAGTTACAAAATTTTCTCCCCGTCTTTCCCTTATCCCAACCCCAAAAGAGCAAGCCTACTGAATACCCCTTCCCCCAACCTGTTCTCTCTTATATCCTCCACCACACCCCCTAAAGTTCTTTTTTTTTAAACAAATGCTTCATTGATTTCTGTTTTACATCATTCATTTCTGCCAGATTTTGAGTTACAGTCATTTTCCCCCCATTATTCCCCTACCCAACCTCCCAGAATAGTAGTCCCACAAGATATCGCTCCCTCCAATCTGCTCTCTCCCATACCTTCTCCCATACCCCCTTCGACTTTTCCATTAGAGGAAGGTGAATCTTTGTGTCCCAATGCCTGCACATCTTATCTCCCAATTACAAGCAAAGAGTATTAATAATAGTATTTATATATATTTGAAACATTTAATGTTACGACCTCGAATTTCAGATCCATTTCCTTCCTCCCTTGTCACCCATTCCCTCTTGGGAGAAAAGTAATTCAGTATATGTTGTACATGTCTAGCTATGCAAAACATTATCATAGTAGATATATTGTACAAGGCTACTTATACTTCCCTCCCACACATCCCACCCCCCACCTGGTCCATTCCCTACATGATCCTGTCCCTCTTTTATAGTGGGTACTTCCAACCTCCCCTCACCCCAAGGATGCCCTCCCATCCATCATCCCTCCTCTCATCCCCCTTCCCCTATCCTGCTGCAGGTTGAGATATCCCATTTAGTATGTATGTCATTTTCTCCCTGAACCAAATTCAATGGGAATGTGGTTTTGCCTTTTTAGCCTTCGTTATTCTCCCCCTCCTTTGCAACCACTTCCCCTTTCTTCTTCTACATGGGATAGTTTACCCTACCCTGTCTCTCCCCATCTCCTCTTGCCACTTTCCTCTCTCACCTCATAATTTCATCCCTTGAGTATTCTCCCTTCCCAACAAATTCAACCTATGCCCTCTATCCATATATAACTGTAACCATATACACACACATTCACATATGTATTCATATGACCACACCCCTTCTTCCATTATTTTCATAGTGAGAAAGATATCATCAGTCACAATTATTGCTTTTCCATATAGGAATGTAAATAGTTCAACTTTGATAAGTTCCTTTTGATTTCTTTTCCCTGATTACCTTCTCAGGCATCTCTTGCTTCTTGTGTCTGGATGTCAAATTTTCTATTCAACTCTGTTTTTTTCCTCAAGAATGCTTGAAAGTCCTCTATTCCACTGAATGACCATATTTTCCCATAAAACAAAATACTCAATTTTGCTGGGTAGGTGACCCTTGGGTTCATCCCCAGTTCTTTTGCCCTCTGGAATATCATATTCCATGCCCTTCGATCCCTCAGTGTAGAAGCTGCCAGGTCCTGGGCTATTCTGATTGTGTTTCCACAATATTGAAATTGTTTCTTCCTGGCTGCTTGTAGTATTTTCTCCTTGATCTGGGGATTCTGGAACCTGGCTATAATATTCCTGGGGGTTTTCTTTTTGGGATCTTTTTCAGGAGGTGATCAGTGGATTCTTTCAACCTCTATTTTGCCCTCTGGATCTAAAACATCAGGGCAATTTTCCTTGAGGATTTCTTGAAGGGTGATTTCTAGGTTCTTTGTTTGATCATGGCTTTCAGGTAGTCCAATAATTTTTAAATTGTCTCTCCTGGATCTATTTTCCAGGTCAGTGGTTTCCCATGAGATATTTCACATTGCCTTCTAATCTTTCATTTGTTTGGATCTGCTTAACAGCATCTTGATTTCTCATAAAGTCATTAGCTTCCATTTGCTCCAGTCTAACTCTGGAGGAATGAATCTCCTCAGTGAACTTCTGAGATTCTTTTTCCATCTGGCAAATTCGACTTTTTAAGGCATTCTTCTCCTCATTGTCCTTTTGGGCCTCCTTTGCCATTTGAGTTAGTCTATTTTTTAAGGTGTTGTTTTCCTCAGTCAGGCTGTTGACCCTCATTTCATACTTTTCCTGCATCCTTCTCCTTTCTCTTTCCAATTTTTCCTCCACTTCTCTTATTTGATTTTTAAAGTCCTTCATGGCCTGCAATCCGCTCATGTTTTCCCCTGGGGCTTTTGGAGCAGGACTTCTGACCTCACAGTCCTTTTCCCTCTCTATGCCCCCAAAATAGGAGTCTAGGGTTGCATTTTCTGTTTCCTTTGCCTTGGCATGTTGCCACTTAATTGCTTGACTTTTGGGCTTGTTGCCACACTATGGCTTTAAGGCCAGATAGAGGAATTTTCGTCCCGAACGTGTGGGGGCAACTTCCGTTTCTGGCAAGCTGTAAACCCACCCACAACTTCCACCCTAGATCACAATCCAGATCCAGGGAGGTTAAAGCAAGAGCGATTACCCCCAAGACTGATCGCTGGATCTCCCCACGATTTGTAGGCTGGGAGCCGGAAATGCCTCTGAAAACTACAAAATGGCGTGTCTCCTCAGTGGCTTCTAGCCCCCAGGGAGGGAGCTGACGCATTCCCCAAATACAGGTCCCAAAGTCCATAGGACACTAACCTCTTACTTTGTCCTAGGCAAGTCTATGTTGATAATTCTGGAGTCACCACAGCTGCTGGTGTTCTGGGGTTCCTCCAGCTGGCTGCTGGCCCTGCTGCCCTGGGGCTAAAACCTCGGCTCACGAGGACCTGGGCTCCGCTCAGCTAGGCTCGACTCCTGCGCTCTGCGCGCTGCACTGCCAGGTCCCAGACCACTGCGCTGGTCCTTCCTGCAGGGCTGCTGGGCTGTTCTCAGCAGGAGGTTAGCTTCTCTGTGTCATTCTGTGGGTGCTGGGGCTCCAGAAGTTGTTCAGAGTCCCCTTTTACATAGTTTGGGTAGAATCTGGGGGCAGAGTGGCTTGGATGAGCTATTTCTATTCTGCCATCTTGGCTCCGCCCCCCAAAAGTCAATGTTTTTACAATAATAAAATTGCTTAGGAAAAATAGGGGGAAAGCATTTTAATATGTTTTTTTTTTCATTGACTGCAAAATAAAATAATTGGATTTGATTGAGAAAAAAATAACCTTCAGTACTCTGCTTCTATATGGTGACTCCCAAGAATCCATTTGGAGTAACACCACACTCCTTGAAAGATTAAACAACAGGGAGAAAATTATTCAACCTCCTGATGATGATGAAAGTCAGGATGTGCAGGTCAACATCTATGTTCATAAAATATGAACAACAGCATCATGGGAAGGATCTAGTACAAAGTCCAATTCCAAGACTAATTCATAGAATCACAGATGTCCAAATGGAGGGGATCTCAGAGGATGCTGAGAGCCACCCACTCATTGCATTGCATAGATATGGAAACGCTAGCATCTCTTGACTAGACAAGGCCCCAGGAGCCCCCCAGCACAAAGATCACTAGAGTGGGGCCAAGCGTTTCATAATCTCCTTTCACAAATGAGTCTCTAGACACCCTGTAAGACAGGTCATCTTACTTTTCTTGTTTTACAGACTCGAGACTGGAGCCTTGGAGAAGATGACTGATTCAGCCAGGGCCACGGGGCTAGGACGCGTCTGCTGGGTGATGTATGTTTTCTGTTTTAGATGATTATGCATTTATTTAGTTTAACATTCTCTTAACTTTAGGATCCTAATTCTCTCCAGCCCTGCAGCCTCTACCCACACATTGAGAAGACAAGCAACATACGATTAATGTGATATCATGTGAAATCATGCAAAATGTATGTCCATATTAACCATGGAGCAAAAAAAGCAAGAAAAATAAAGGGAAAAACATGCTTCAATTTACATTTTCAGTTCATCAGTTCTCTCTCTCTTTGGAAGCGAATAGCATTTTTCAGCATTAGCCCTTTCCAATAGTACTGAATCATTGTATTGTTTAGGGTAGCCAAGTCTTTCACAGTTGAACATTGTTAAAATATTACTGTTACTGCATACAATGTTCTTCAGGTTCTGGTCACTTCATTTTATATCAGTTCATATAAATCTTCACAGTTTTGTATGAAATCATATTGTTCATCATTTCTTATAGCAACAATAGTATTCCATTGTAGTCATATACCACAGTTTGTTCAATTATTTCCAAAATCATGGGCATTTCCCCATTTCCCTATTTTTTGTCACCACAAAAAAGAGCTACTATAAATATTTTTGTACAAATAGATCCTTTTTCTCTTTTCTTTTAGCTTTTTGGGATACAAATGTAGTAGTGGTATTGCTGGGTCAAAGGACATGCACAAGTTTATAACCCTTTGGGGATAGTTTCAAATTGTTCTCCAGAATGGTTGACCCCATTTACAGTTCCACCAACAATGCATTAGTGTGCCTATTTTCCACATCTTCTTTAACATTTGTTATTTTCCTTTTCTGTCATGTTAGCCAATCTGATATGTATGAGGTTTTGGTAAAGTGGGATTTGAATTTATGTCCTCAAGACTACACATTTAATGTTTTTCCTACTACTCAATGTATGAGTGTGTATGTATTTATACATTTACATACATACATAAATGGAAACACACATGTGTATCTTTATATATAATGTGTGTACATATGTATACACACATATTACACGCACACAAAAACACACACACATGCATACATAATAATTTGAAAATGGTGATTATACCAGAGGGATCAAGACTAAAATTGAGACCATTTAGAAAAAGAAAGAGGAAACGGGAATACAAGAACTTGAAATAATATCCAATGACAAATTAGGAATGTTTAGTCTAGAGAAGAAAAGAAAAATATTGAGGACAAATGGAAAGATTTAATCAAATAGTTCATGAAAAGTAACATATAAGGGATAACTTCTCCTCTTCCT
Source organism: Gymnobelideus leadbeateri (assembly GCA_011680675.1). Classification (NCBI taxonomy): domain Eukaryota; kingdom Metazoa; phylum Chordata; class Mammalia; order Diprotodontia; family Petauridae; genus Gymnobelideus; species Gymnobelideus leadbeateri. The sequence goes on along the minus strand of WOXC01007324.1, from coordinate 12,170 downwards.
CTGTCATTATCATCTTATTCCCCTCCTCTTTCCCTTTACTCTTCTTCTTTCTCCTTCTCCCTTTTTCCTTCTTCAGTTTTGGGCATGACATTTAGACTGGATATTGATAACTTCAGGAATGTTTAGAGAAGGACACCAAGGACAGTGTAGGGTCTTCAGTGCATCTCATAGGAAGATGGGTTGAAGGAAGTGGGTATGTTTATCCTAGAGAAAATAAATAGTGTCAAGGAGTATAACTTATGCAAATTATTTAAAAGGCTTAATTTTAAGTGAGAAGGAATGGTTGATTCCAACCCCACTGAGATTAGAACTAGGAGGAATGGGTTATGTAGAAGAGATTTAAAACTTGAGAAAAAAAGGAAAATGTCCTAGTAATTTGAGTTACCCTAAAGTAGAAAGTACTGCCTCAGGGGGTGGTGGGCTTCCACCAATGCAAGTCATAAAGTCAAGGATTAAAAAATCACTCATCAGGAATGTTAAAGAAAGTGCTTTTGTTCAGATACTCATTGCACTAGAGACAAAGAGCCCTTAAGTCTTTCCCATGCTTAAATTGAGTGAATTAAAAATTAAATTTTGGGTCCTTGAGGGAGAACAAAAAAGTACAGGCATACAGAAATTCATCTTTCCTTAGGCCTGCATCCTTGAAAAAACACATAACTTTAAATTTGGCAATACTGATGCAAGTGGCCTGAAACAAGTCCTCAAGGATGCCAATACCAACTGAACATTACAAGTTCTGTCTACGAGTTGATGAACCATGAAAACTCAGGGAGCTCACCAGAGGCCAAGGAGCTAGAAATGGCCCATTCAGTTCATGTTAGGAGGGATCCACGAAGACATTGGCATGAAGCCCCTAGCATCTTTACTGCTCCAGCATCAGTCTTGCTGGGAAAACTTTTAGCTTCTCTGGGTAGGAGGAGAAAGCCCACAAAAAGGCAAGATATCAGAAGGAATCTTATTTTCAAAGTAACCAGATCTTGATAATCAGCTGTTCTCAGAAAAGGCATGGGTATATTTATGGGCTGTGGAAAGGGGTCCTATCTCATTTGAAACTTCAAATACTTCCGGAATGCCTATATCAATATACTGGAGTCATGAAGCCATAGAAAGATTTGTAGGGTCTGTAGCTTCTCTTGACATTGCTCACAGTTAAATCTGAGCGATCAGTCCTATGATTTTCCATGATACATAAATAATTCTGGGTACTTTGGGCCATTGGGATTTGTTTGATTCTAGCTTTAGTCCTGCTTGTGTTGGAGTCTCAGACAATGGGGTTGTCCTTCTTGCCAAGGCAAATTCCAGCAATTATGCCCTTGATCCCATCTCTTCCTGTCTCTTTTGGAACCCTGCCCCATATTTATCTTGCTAAATCTACTCTCCCTACCTAGCTCTTCTGCCATCTGTAAAGATATATCCAAGTACCGAAAACATCTTCCCTTGAACCTGACATTCACATGTGCTTTTATCCTGCAGTTTTTCTTCTTTGTCAAATTCCTAGACCGAAGAATTTGTATCTGCTTCCTCTCAATCCAAATCTTTAAGCTGATGATCCTCTCATGCTCTCCATCACCTTCTGCCTCATCCCACATATCTAATCAATTTTCAGCTCCCAATAAAACTCATTCTTCAGAGGCTCTTGTACATATTTTAGCCACTGATTTCATACAACTGCCACCATAGTTCAGACCTTATCATCTCTTAATCAGATGTTATGAGCATTCTCTCTGGATTCCCTCTTTCAAAATCCATTCTCCTAAAATAAGCTCCCCAAATCACCAATTGAGCCCTCTCTAAGTCCTGATCAAAAATATTCAGTGACTCCCTATTGCCTCTAAGATAAAATATAAATTCCATTGTAAATGAGTAATGTCTTTTACCACCTAGTCCTTACCTTGCTTCCTAGTCCTATTCACATCACTGCCTCACATACAATCTACAACATAGATGAATGGGACAATTAACTGTTTCTCTACGTCATCCTCCCTTATGGATATTTATATTGTGAGGACTGGTTAGGGTCTATTCATGATAGAAACACGTATTTCTCATCCTTAAATGACGATAATTAGGGCACTCATAATATGTGTATTGCTTATCCTTGTTCACTGAGTAGACTATAACTTAACATGAGAGAGACAGAGAGAAACAGAGACAGAGAGAAACAGAGACAGAGAGAAACAGAGAGAGACAGACAGAGAGAGAGACACAAGGACAGAGAGACAGAGACAGAGAGAACTAAGATCAGTTGCAATAAAAGTGATTCAAATTTAATAAATAATCAGGGAAAAAAGAGCAAGAAAACAAGACACTGAGTTTTCCCCATTCCTGGGCATTGTTATATGCGTGATGCAGTTGTTTGGGACTGTGACCTTCAGTACTGCAGAGTTTGATGCTTCCTTTGGACAGTTTCTAAGTTCTGAAAACTCTGACGTTTTATCTCTGCCTCAGTGTGAAGCTCAGTTTGCCAGCAAGTGCCAGAGAACTGACTAAAGCCCTCCTTAGTTATAATGGCTTGTGCAGACAGGCAGCTGGTCAGGCCATTCTCAGGAATGTTCAAACACTAGCCAAAAATGCAAGGACAAAAGTGACAGAGGGAAAGAAAGCCAGAGAGGCTTGATCTCTGTAAGAGCAGTTCTCCATAGCAGAGTAAAGAAAGTAATGGAACTTTCAAAACTTTGTTCTGTGGCTTGCTCATACCATAAGGTTTAATAGTGAATTAATCATCTGTACACCAGGGGAGAATGGCTTGATCAATATCAGAAATATCGTCTCCACTAAGGCAACACTTTTGATAAGTACACTTTGAATAAAACTCCTTTATGAACTGAGTCATATTTCTTGATACATTAAACCAATAAGCATTATATTGAACTTGGAATGAGGGTGATCTCAGCAACATATCTGACCGGACTAACCAAAGTATGCCATCTATACATCCATATCTATGCAGTAAGCACATCTAATGCATTATTAACAAAGACTGAAAATAATAATGGACCAGGAATTAATCTTTCATGAGAAATATGAATCCCTGATTCTGTGCTTACAAAAGGAACAATTGTATTTATCTAAACCAGCAGAGGGTTCAAAGGCAAAACAAACAAAAAAAAGCTATGCTATCCCATTCCCAATCATTTAATAGTGAAGTTAAATGTTTCGAATACTGCAGGACAAGACAGAGAGCTCCAAAGTTTCAATAAATTATAGGACATCTCTGATAGATTATTATTTTAAGTAATGTATAGCAAAGATTAGTAACACTGGCACCAGCTTGCTATACTGTGTTTTTTTTTTCCAAATAATATCTTGCCGACACTGCCTTTTCTGTAAAGTCCTTTAAACAGGAAAAAAAGATTTTTGGAACAATTTTGTCTAATTATTACTTGCTCTGCTATTTCTTTCTGAATCTCTTTCTGTGAAATTCATGATTAGTATATATTGTAATGTTATGAAAACAGAATTACTGTTCTTTAACAATGGGACAGTAATGCAGGTAACACCCACCAGACCATGGAGAAATTTAATCTATAGTGAGGTAGACCATTTTTTTAAATTCACTGCTTCAAAGCCATGGTCAACATCCTGCCTTGGCTGAGTATATTAAAATAAATAAAGGAGTCAAATAAAACATGTAATTTAAAGATTAGAATATTATTCTTTCCAAACAAATTTTGTAACTTCTCAATAAGAAACAATAACACATCCTTCCACAAGGAACCAAGTATCAAAAGCAAAATGATTAGAATGATTAGACGTTGCTTATATTTAAGTTCTTTGATAGAAAGTTCACTCTTTAAATTTTAGCAATTTCTTATCTTCAAAGTAGAGAAAATTAAGGAAGGTTTACCAAGGAATCAACTACGAATATGATTGTTTCTTCCCTGGGACATTCAGAGGACCAGAGTGACAGATAAGATTGGGGTTCCATTTGTACCTGAAGAAAGAAAGCCATACTCCACTATGTTACAGTATTGGAGTGTACAGTCTTTGACAAGATCATGAGGTTTTATATAACCTCTGAAGAAAGACTGGTTTAGTGTAGCATTAAGTGCAAAATATAATTGACACCACGGGCACTCTTTTAAAGCCATGAGCAGCAACCTATCTCTGGTGAATGTGAACAAAGTATAAATGAAAAAAAAAAATAGGAATCAAATAGTCTACAATTATCTACTGAGGTTCTGTTGAACACAATTTTGTCCTACTACATGACAGATCTTGCTCCTCATATTTTAAATGGCTTTCCCCAAAGAGAAAAGGTCTCTTGAAAGTAGAAATAGCTGAAACTTCTGGGGGTGAAATCAAGATGACAGAGTAGAGGAAGCACTGTAGCTGAATGCTCCAAACAGTCCTCTCCAGTTTAAAAATCATGCCTCAAATCAAATTATACTGCAGCACAGCTCACAAATGATAAGGATGAGACATTTTCCCACTCCAGGACAACATAAGATGTGAGAAGGAGAGGTCTATGACTACTGGAGAGGGTGCTGGCCAGGAGCACATGTGGTAGCAACAGCACTGGTAGGCCTTGAAGGTAGCATTAGCAATAATAGCAGCTTCTAGAGAGCTGCACCCAGAGACTACAAGGGGATCAGGCAATTGTTTTACAACTACAGAAACTATAAAACAACAATGTACTAGCACTGGTTGCATAATAGAGCACTACATGGAAGCTCCATTGACTCTACCCATGTGTGGGTCACAATGCCATGCAGAAAAGGAGTAGTTTCTTTCCTAAGGGAGCAGAGTTGATGAGAAATATAATTATCTGTTTCTGGTTACAAGGGAGCACACCTTGACCACACCTCTCTCCATATCATACGACCTTGGAAGCACAAAAAAATTTTTAAACTTCAAGGATTAGATCTGAAAATTTCAGTGTGAAAAAGTCTGAAACTGGGAAGCATCCTGGGAATAGGGTTTAATTCTAACATAAAGTTCAAAGCTAAGAAGTAGGTTAGGAAAAAGAATAATAAAAAAACGCTAAAAGAACCTAAAATTAAAAGTTACTATGGTGATTGGTAAGATAAGAAACAAATTCAGAAGACAAAGAGGTCAAAGCAGTTACAAGCAAAGACTCAAAGAAAAATGTGAATCAGACAGAAGCATGAAAATAATTTCTGGAAGGGATAAAATGATTTTCAAAATCAAATAAGAGACATGGGAAAATAGGAAAATAAACGAGATGAAGAAAAATTATGAAGATACAGTCAACAGCTTGGTCAAAGAAGAACAAAATATATTGAACAAAGCAATCCCTTTAAATAAACATATTTGGACAAATGGAAAAAGAGATATAAGATAGTAATGCTGAAAATAAATCCTTAAAAGAAAAAAAAATTAGCCAAGTACAAAAAGAGGTATAAAAGCTCACAGAAAACATAACTATTAAAAAGAAACAATAAAACAGTCAAAAGGATGAAAAAACAGAAGAAAATGTATAATCTCTAATTGGAAAAAACAAACAAACAACTGACCTGGAAAACATATCAAGAAGAGGTTATTTAAGAATTGTTGAACTAGGGGCAGCTAGGTGGCACAGTAAACAGAGCATCGGCTCTGGAGTCAGGAGGACCTAAGTTCAAATCCAGTCTCAGACACTTGACACACTTACTGGCCATGTGACTTTGGGCAAGTCACTTAACACCAACTGCCCCCCAAAAAAGCAAAAAAAAAATTATTGAACTACCTAAAAGCAATGATCAAAGAATGAGCATAGACATCATATTTCAAGAAATTATTAAGAAAATCTGACCCAACATCTTAGAAGTAGAGGGTAAAGTAAAAATTGAAAAAGTCCACTGATCACCTACTGAAAGTGACCTCAAAACAAAAACTTCCAAAAGCGTTATACATGAATTCCAGACCTCCCAGATCAAAGAGAAATTACCTTCAGCGGCCAGAAACAAACCATTCAAATATCATGGAGGTATCATCAGGATCACATGATATTTAGCAGCTACTACATTAAAGAAGTGAAGGGCTTGGAATATGATATTCCAAAAAACAAACAAAAAAAAATAGGACTACAAGAGACTATCATAAAAAGTAACACTGAGTATAATTCTTCAGGGGAAAAATGATTTAATGAAATAGAAGACTAACAAGCATTCCTGATGAAAATGCCAGAGACAAGTCGAAATTTTGATGTCAAATACACTAATCAAAAACATATAAAAAGGGGCAGCTAGGTGGCACAGTGAGTAGAGCGCCGGCCCTGGAGTCAGAAGGACCTGAGTTCGGATCCGGCCTCAGACACTTAACCCACACAAACAAAAACCTAGCCATGTGACCTTGGGCAAGTTACTTAACCCCAACTGCCCTCCAAAAGGCAAAAAAAAAACATATAAAAAAGGAAAACCTGAAAGAAAAATCATGAGGAATTCAATAAGGTTAAATTGCTTACATCACTACATGGGAAGATGATGTAACTTAACAACTTTATCATTATTATAGCACTTAGAAAAATTCTGCATATACAGAACATGTATGTGAATTGATCATGTTGAAATGATCTAAGAAATGTATAGGAAAGAGAGAAGGATGCACCGGGAGAAGGGAGAAGAGAGAGGAAGTATGAGAAAAATAATCTTGTATGTATATGTGTGTGTGCGTGTGTGTGTTTGTATGTGTCTATACACACACACTTGAACTCAATTTGCTACAAATATCTATCTTGTTATTATTATTATTATTATTTTGACTTTTGGAGGGCAATTTGGGTTAAGTAACTTGCCCAAGGTCTCATGGCTAGGTTGTTTTCTTTGTGTGCGTTAAGTGTCTGAGGCCGGATCCGAACTCAGGTCCTTCTGACTCCAGGGCCGATGCTCTACTCACTGCGCCACCTAGCCGCCCCGATCTATCTTATTATTAAACAGGGAAGTGGGAGGGGAAAGGGAAAAGGGATATGGAATAATAAAAGGAAAGGCATTTATGGAGTCAGCAGTTAGTAGCAAAACACATATTTAGAATGGACAGAGCAAAAAGAGAGAGAAGGAAAAAACAAAATGAAATGGGATAAAGGGAAATGCACAATTAGTAATCATAGCTGTGAATGGGCTGAATTCCCCTTTGAAATTGAAGCAGATAGCAGAATTGCTTAGACACCAGAATCCAACAATGTCTTTTATATGAGAAACACACTTAAAAGAGATAGATACATACAGAATAGAAATAAAGGACTAGAACAGAATATATTATATTTCAGTTGAAGCTTAAAAAACAGGTGGAGGTAGCAATTATGATCTCTGACAACGTAAAAGCAAAAATAGATCAAATTAACAGAGATAAGCAGGGAAATGGCATCTTGTAATCTAATAAGCATATTTCAAATCTTAGTCAAAAGCAGAAACTCTATCATCCTGAACACTGCCTACAATTTTAGTTGAATATCTTAGAATCTTACCTTTCCTTTCCCCCTTAAACCTTCACCACTGGTCTTTGACCACTAATTTCAGGGGCATTTGAGAAGATCCATCTTTTTGTCTTTAAATGCTTCTCAAACATCTCTTGCTTCTTGTATCTGAATATCAAATTTTCTATTCAACTTTGGTTTTTTCATAAAAAATGCTTGAAAGTGCTCTCCCCAGGTGTCCCCGTGCGAGTGACATCATCTTTAAGCCTTGTGTGGCAATCCCTGAAGCACTGCCAAGATGCCCAGAGAAGACAGGGCTACCTAGAAATCCAATTACTTCCTCAAGATCATCAAACTTTTGGATGATTATCCAAAATGCTTTATTGTGGGAGCAGACAATGTGGGCTCCAAGCAGATGCAGCAGATCAGGATGTCCCTCTATGGGAAGGCCGTAGTATTGATGGGAAAAAAAAAAAACACCATGATGTGCAAAGCCATTCGTGGGCATCTGGAGAACAATCCTCCCCTGGAGAAACTGCTGCCTCATATTCGGGGGAACATGGGCTTTGTGTTCACCAAAGAAGATCTGACTGAGTTTAGGGATATGCTTCTAGCCAATAAGGTACCAGCTGCTGCACGTGCTGCTGCCATTGCCCCATGTGATGTCACTGTGCCATCACAGAATACTGGTCTGGGTCTCAAGAAGACTTCCTTCTTGCAGGGTCTGGGTATCACCACCAAGATTTCCAGGGATACCATTGAAATCTTGAGTGATGTGAAGCTGATTAAGACCAGAGACAAAGTGGGTGCCAGCAAGGCCACCTTGTTGAACATGCTAAACATCTCCCCGTTCTCCTTTGGACTCATCATTCAGCAAGTGTTTGACAACAGCAGCATCTACAACCCTGAAGTGCTGGACATCAACTATTTTCATACTGAGAAAAGTTTCATCAGTTACAGTTATTGTTTTTCCATGTAGGAATGTATATAGTTCAACTTTGACAAGTTCATTATTATTTCTTTTCCCTGTTTACCTTCTCAAGCATCTCTTGCTTCTTGTATCTGAATGTTAAATTTTCTATTCAACTCTGGTTTTTTCATCAAGAATGTTTGAAAGTCCTCTATTCCACTGAATGACCAAAATTTCCCCCTGAAACATGGTACTCAGTTTTGCTGGGCAGGTGATTCTTGGTTTTAATCCCAAGTCCTTTGCCCTCTGGAATATCATATTCCAAGCCCTTTGATCCCTCAGTGTAGAAGCTGCCAGAATCCTGCACTATCCTTATTGCATTTCCACAGTATTCAAATTGTTTCTTCCTGGCTGCTTGTAATATTCTCTCCTTGTTCTGCCAATTCTGGAACCTAGCTATAATATTCCTAGGAATTTTGCTTTCGCGATATTTTTCAGGAGGTGATCGGTGAATTCTTTCAACCTCTATTTTGCCCTCTGATTCTAAAATATCAGGGCAATTTTCCTGGAGAATTTCTTAAAGGATGATTTCTAGGTTCTTTCTTTGATTGTGGTTTTCAGGTAGTCCAGTAATTTTTAAATTATCTCTCCTGGATCTATTTCCAGGTCAGTGGATTTTCCCATGAGATATTTCACATTGCCTTCTTTCATTTCTTTGGATCTGTTTAACAGCACTAGCTTCCCTTTGGTCCATTCTAAAACTGAAGGAAAGATTCTCCTCAGTGAGCCTTTGAAATTCTTTTCCCATCTGGCAAATTCTGCTTTTTAAGGCATCCCTCTCCTCATTGCCTTTTTTGAGCTCCTTTTGCTATTTGAGTTAGTCTATTTTTTAGGGCATTATTTTCCTCAATAATGCTGTTGACTCTCCTTTCATAATTTTCTTGCATCATTTTCATTTCTCTTTCCAATTTTTCCTCCACTTCTCTTATTTGATTTTCAAAATTCTTCTCAAGGTCCTCTATGGCCTGTAGCCAGCTTGTATTTTCATTTGGAGCTTTTGATGCAGGAGTTCTGACCTCACAGTCCTCCTCCTGTTCCGTGCTTTGATCCTCTTTGCCCCCAAAATAGGAGTCTAATGTTGAATTTTTCTGTTTATTTTGTTTCTTTTGCCTAGGCATGTTGCCACTCAATTACTTGACTTTTGGGCTTGTTGCCACAGTAGGACTCTGACACCAGCCAGGGGAGCTTCATCCCAAACACTGGGGTTTTCTCAGCTGCTGGAGGTATTAGTTGGGTGCCCTCTCTGAAGCCTCCACACACTCTGGCAAGCTGGTCACACACCCCAACACCTCCACCCCAGACCTGCACCATGGCTATGCAATGGCTTCTTGCTCCCAGGGAAAGAGGATGGCGTGCTCTCCCAAGTAGTCCCAAAGTCCATAGGGCCCTGACCTCTTACTTTGTCCTCGGGATCTATGTGTTGATAGTGCTGGAAACACCACAGCTGCTGTTGTTCTGGGGTCCTTCCAGCCGGCTGCTGGTCAAGCTGTCCTAGGTCTAAAACCTCGGACTCAGGAGGGACTGGGCTTGGCCCCCAGAGCACTGTGCTGGCCACTCCCTGCAGGGCTGCTAGGCTCTCATCAGCAGGAGGTTACCTTCTCTGTGTTATTTTGTGGGTTGTGGAGCTCCAGAGCTTGTTCAGAGTCCCCTTTTACATAAATTTGGAAGTGGTGTGGACCGGAGCTCCTTGGAAGTGCTGTTTCTACTCTGCCATCTTGGCTCCACCCTCACTCCTGTTTTATAAAAAAAGAAACACACAGAGAGATACACACATATACACTAGAAATCATAGGAGCAAATGAAGCCTTTCTTAATGTGATAAATAGTATATATTTTTCAAGAAAAAGCATTATCTGTAATGGGAATATACTAGAAACCTTCTGAATATGACAAGGATGAAACAAGAATGTCCATTATTACCACTATTATTCAATATTATATCAGAAGTACTGACTGTAGCAATAAGATATGAAAAAGAAATCAACAGACTAAAAAGAGACAATATAGAAACAAAACAATCACTCTTTGAAGATGATATGATGGTACACTTAAAGAAACTTAGAAAATCAACTAAAAATAATGGAAATGATTAACAACTTCAGCAAAGTTTGCAAGAGATAAACCAATATAAATTATTATCAACATTTCTACATATTGCCAATAAAACCCAGTAGAAAGTCATAGAAAGAGAAATACATTTAAAATAACTGCAGATAATATGAAATGTTTGGGATCTACCTACCAAGATAAACTTGGGGACTATATGGTCACAGTTGCAAAACACTTCTTACAAAAATAAAGACAGATCTTAACAACTGGAGAGATATTAATTGCTAATGAGTAGGCTAAGCCAATATAACAAAAATGGTAATTCTACCTACATCAATATATTTTTTTCTGTGCCATATCAAACAATGAAAGAACCATTTTTTATTATTGTTGTCAAGTCATTTCAGTCATGTCCAACTCTTCCTAACCCCATTTGGGGTGTTCTTGGAAAAATATTGGAGTGGTTTGCCATTTCCTTCTCCAGTTCATTTTACAGATGAGGAAACTGAGGTAAACAGGGTTAAATGACTTGCCCAAGTTTACATATCTAGTAAGTGTTTGAGGCCAGACTTGAATTCAGGTTTTCCTGATTCAAGGCTTGAAACTCTATTCATTCTGCCACCTAGGTAGAAAAATATAATAAGAAAATTCACTTAGAAGAACAAAAGGTCAAGAATATAAAGAGAAGCACTGAGGGAAAAAAATGTGAAGGAAAGCGGTCTTGTTGTACCACATCTCAGATTGTATTACAAAGCAGTGGGCATCAAAACATTCTGGTACTGTCTAAGAAATTGGGTGGTCGACCACTGGAATAAATTAGGTACACAATGCACAAAAGTGACCATAATAGTCTAGTGTTTTGTAAACCAAAATATAGGGTGGTTAGGTGGTGTAGTAAATAAAATGCCAGGCCTGGCGTCAAGAAAATTCATCTTTGTAAATTCAAGTCCCACCTCAGAGACTTATGAGCAGTGTGACCCTTAACAATACCCAAGCTTTGAGGACAAGAAATTATCATTTGACAAAAATCGTTGGGAAAATTTGAAAGTAGGTTGGCAGAAAATAGGCATAGACCAATATCTAGGGAGATGAAATGCCATTGTGTTCAATTACAGCCCTATAGGATTGCTCTCTGAGGGGCACTGTGATGTAGTGGCTAGAGTTCTGGAACTAGAATAAGAAGGACCTGGGTTCAGGTTCTTCCTCTGACACTTACTAACTGTATGACCATGGTGAAGTCAACCCATTGGGGATACCACACCCACAAATACAGATCTGCTTCTCCTCTTTAATTTGTAGTCTTAGAAGATTTGCCCACAGTGACAAAATTATATGCAAATCTAGTCCAAAGGAATAAAGAAATTGCTTTGAGTCATTACAAATTAATATTCCTCTTTAATAGCTATAGAAATGAAGCAATGGTAACTTAAGTGACCTTAATATGGATACATTAAGGAAGACATAGTATTTAGCAAGAAAAGAAAGAAAGTTCCACATTTATTTTTAGTAAATCACAAAACAAATTTTTTTTTTTTTATAAGCAATTGGGGTTAAGTAACTTGCTCAAGGTTACACGGCTAGTCATTATTTATGCGTGGGTGCTCATTTTCTGAGGCCGGATCTGATCTCGGGTCATCCCAACCCCGAGGCCGGCGCTCTTACTCACTGCGCCACCTAGCCGCCCCTTTAGGGCAATTGGGGTTAAGTAACTTGCCCAAGGTTACACGGCTAGGTTTTTGTTTGTGCGGATTAAGTGTCGGAGGCGGCTCCGAACTCAGGTCCTTCTGATTCCAGGGC